>JABXWE010010053.1:0-38195 GCA_014611495.1 Limonius californicus
GTAATGTAAAAGTTAGGTTAGATTGGTTAAGGTTAATATTGCGTTTGATTATGCATGTGTAAAGTTAAGTTAGAATACTGAAGCTTAAAGTTAGGCTTCATCAGGTAAGATAAAACGTGGGTAAGGTTAAATTTAAGTTAAATTAGATAAGGTAAATATTAGGTTGTAAATGATATGGTTAAGGTTAAGTTTGGTTACATACAGATAAAGTTAAATTAGGTTACTCAATGTTAGGATATATTATTTGAGATTAGTTAAGTAAATTAAAATTTAGTAACACTAAGAAAGATTATATAAGGTAAATGTTAGGATATCTAAGGTTAAAGTTAGATTGATTGCATACATGTAAAGTTAGGTTAGGTTATTCAAGGTTACATTAACGTTATGCAAGATTAGGTAAAATTAAAATTTGCTGACATTAGATAAGATTAAACTTGACTTAGTTGGGAACGGACAAAGTTACATTGGATTGTGTAATGTTGAAGTTAGGTTATATTACCTATCGTTAAAGTGCGATTATATTAGGTAAAGTTGAAGTTAGGTTACAGAAAGTAAGATTAAAGTTAAATTGCCATAAGTAAGATTAAAGTCAGCTCAAACTAGGGAAAATTATAGTGACATTAGGTTGGGTAAGTTACGTAGGATTATGCAAGGTTGAAGTTAGATTGTGCAGGTATCGTTAAAGGTAACATTAATTTAGGTTGTATTAGGTAAAGATAAAGCTAGGTTAAATTAGGTAGGATTAAAGTTAGATTACATTAGATAAGATTAAAGTTAGGTTTGATCACATACAAGTAAAGTTGGGTTAGATTCTTAAATGTTAGTTAGGTTTAATTATGTAAGATTGGATGTGTAATGTTGAAGTTAGATTATATTACCTAACGTTAAAGTGCAATTACATTAAGTAAGGTTGAAGTTAGGTTACAGAAAGTAAGATTAAAGTTAAATTACCATAAGTAAGATTAAAGTCAGCTCAAACTAGGTAAAATTACAGTGACATTAGGTTGGGTAAGTTACATTGGATTATGCAAGGTTGAAGTTAGATTGTGCAGGTATTGTTAAAGGTAACATTAATTTAGGTTGTATTAGGTAAAGTTAAAGTTAGGTTAAATTAGGTAGGGTTATAGTTAGGTTGGATTATCTAAGGTTGAAATTAGTTTACATTACCCAAGATTAAAGTGCGATTACATTGGATAAGATTAAAGTTAGGTTATATTAGGTAAGAATAAAGTTAGGTTGAGTTATCTGAGGCTCAAATTGGATTACATTACCCAAGATTAAAGTGAGATTACATTAGATAAGATTATTAAAGGTAGGTTTGATCACATACAGATAAAGTTGGGTTAGATTCTTAAATGTTAGGTTTAATTATGTAAGATTGGATTGTGTAATGTTGAAGTTAGATTGTATTACCTAACGTTAAAGTGTAATTATATTAAATAAGGTGAACGTTAGGTTACAGAAAGTAAGATTAAAGTTAAATTACCATAAGTAAGATTAAAGTCAGCTCAAACTAGGTAAAATTACAGTGACATTAGGTTGGGTAAGTTACGTTGGATTATGCAAGGTTGAAGTTAGATTGTGCAGGTACTGTTAAAGGTAACATTAATTTAGGTTGTATTAGGTAAAGTTAAAGTTAGGTTAAATTAGGTAAAGTTAAAGTTAGGTTGGCTTATCCATGGTTGAAATTAAGTTACATTACCCAAGATTAAAGTACGATTACATTGGATAAGATTAAAGTTAGGTTTGATCACATACGGGTAAAGTTGGGTTAGATTCTTAAATGTTAGGTTTAATTATGTAATATTGGATTGCGTAATGTTGAAGTTAGGGTGTATTACCTAACGTTAAAGTGCAATTATATTAGGTAAGCTTAAAGTTAGGTTGCAGGAAGTAAGATTAAAGTTAAATTACCACAAGTAAGATTAAAGTCAGTTCACACTAGGTAAAATTACAGTGACATTAGGTTGGGTAAGTTATGTTGGATTATGCAAGGTTGAAGTTAGGTTGCAGAGGTATCCTTAAAGGAAAGATTAATTTAGGTTGTATTAGGTAAAGTTAAAGTTAGGTTAAATTAGGTAGGGTTAAAGTTAGGTTGGATTATCTAAGATTGAAATTAAGTTACATTACCCAAGATTAAAGTGCGATTACATTGGATAAGATTAAAGTTAGGTTTGATCACATACGGGTAAAGTTAGGTTAGATTCTTAAATGTTAGGTTTAATTATCTAAGATTGGATTGTGTAATGTTGAAGTTAGGTTATATTACCCGACGTTAAAGTGCACTTATATTAGGTAAGGTTAAAGTTAGGTTACAGGAAGTAAGATTAAAGTTAAATTACCATAAGTAAGATTAAAGCCAGCTCACACTAGGTAAAATTACAGTTACATTAGGTTGGGTAAGTTACGTTGGATTATGCAAGGTTGAAGTTAGATTGCGCAGGTATCGTTAAAGGTAAGATTAATTTAGGTTGTATTAGGTAAAGTTAAAGTTAGGTTAAATTAGGTAGGGTTACAGTTAGGTTGGATTATCTAAGGTTGAAATTAGACTACGTTACCTAAGGTTAAAGTGCGATTACATTGGATAAAATTAAAGTTTGGTTACATTAATTAAAATTAAAGTTAGGTTACATGAGCTAAGATTAAATTTAACATAGGTCAGATAACGTGAGGTTAGATTACATAAAGTTAAAGTTGGGTTCCCCAAAGTAAAATTCATTTATGTTTATTAAGAAAGGTATATAATTGAGTTAGATTACTCAAGGTTAAAATTAGGTTACATTAGGTAGCTCAACTTTAAGCGATCAATATAGTATTTTCAATGATTTTTTATTACCTTTTTCTAGCTGTAACCTAAATGTTATAAATCATTTTAAACTTGTACCTAATATTTATAATTTGAAATTTTAACAGGACTCGTTTTGAAGCTACAAGGCAATTACGACGAAGCCCTAGAATGCTTTCAGAAATTTTCAGGCTCATTATCGTTAATCCCGGAAGTGGTTTACCAAATAGCAAGCGTTTTTGAAGGAATTGGCGATGGTGAAGCCGCATCTGAAGCTTATCAACAGCTGCTGGGCTTAGTCCCGTCTGATGCAACTATTTTACAAAAATTGGGGGAACTGTACGATAATGAAGGTGATAAACAACAAGCACACCATTACCATGCAGAGGTACAGTGTACTGGGTGTCTGTAAATGATTGTAGGGAGTTACACAAATGAGAATTTTAATGCGTTGCATTTACTACAAATGGTTTGAGGTTATGTTGTACTACTTTTGAATATCAGATGTCAAATTGACAAATGATGTGTTTATACCGACTTTTGACATAAATAGGCGCGTCCCCTCTTAATTTTTCTTATTTATTAAGATAAAGAATAAAATTTGGAGCAATTAATAAACCGATGGTTTTTAAATTCTGGCTGACCTGATTTTCTCACGTAGTATCTATCGAATAAACATGTTTTAATAAAAGCAGTTCGGTTTTCAACAAAGGTTATTTTGGGCATTCATAACAAGATGGCTGAGTTTATGTTTAAACGTAAGAGGAATTATTGTAGCTTTTTTTTACAGAAACGCTCTGTATTTTTTAATCTAATTTAATTATTTGACCTTTTCTCTTTACAAATCCAAAATACAACTGTTGACCTACGGTTAATATTTAACGAAATATTTGCATTTGAAATAACTTTTAGTACGTACTGGTAGAAATTATTATTCAAATGTAAATAGGGCTAAAAAAAAGGCCAATAATCCAATTAGCCATTAAAAATAATAATGTGCTTTAAATTTAAATGGAAGTCAGCCATCTTGTTTAGCTTGCCCAAAATTATCTTTGTCTAAAACTGAGTCACGTCTACTACTTCACATATTATTGATAACTAGTGTAAACTGCGCAAATCAACCCCGTATTTTTAAACACCCTGTATACGTAGTACGGAATGTGTATATTTTCAGAATATCGAATTTATTTGAGATAACAAATACAAGTTTTACTGCTACATTTTTATGCTGTACTTGTAAACCGGAAATACGTCATCGATGTTCAGAAGGCGATAGCATACATACTTGCATCGACTATTCTTAATTAATTTTTATTGAACTATGGTAGTTAGCAATTTATAACATGTACAACATGCAACTATTATAAGTATTTTCCTTCAAACATGTTATACAGGGTGAGCCTGTTACAACGAATCAGCCTTTTTATGTACAGGCACAATCAAAAATATTTTTTGGCTATTTCAACAAGATTAAACAATTTTTAGGAACTTTTTAAAAATAGTTTGCTTCTAAATTTCTCGGTAAAAATTACAAAAAAAAAGAGGAATTTGGTCTGAGAGTTCAAATTAGTGCAATATTAAAATAAATTCGAAAATGAAACAAAAGTACATATAGCTGACATCACATACTGAAATAGCAAGGTTGCGCCGGTACCGTCTCCTCAGATACTTTTAAATGACATTTACAAATTATTTTGCGTCAACTGTTGCAGATTGCAGCCATTAAATTTGTTTAGTTTAAATCAATTTTTAGAATAATAAAAGAACCATATTCGCGGAGTACCACTATTACATCACATACGTACCTACCACATCGCACAATGAAGAGTCTACATGGACCGATGTGTTGAACGGTCAAGTTCTCTCGCGAAAAACCTGGGTTCGATTCCCGGTAGGGGCTAACTTCTTTTTATTTTTTTAAAATTTTTGTTATTGTCAGCGGGGTAAACATTGGAAAACTCCTTACCACCACGATATTTAGAACATCTAAATACGTATTTCGGCAACTGAGTTGCCATCTTCAGTAGAAATTTGAACTAACTAAAGTTAATTGGATGAGAAATACATCTGGAGATAAGTTCTTCACCAAGTCAACAATGGAAGTCCAATGAAAAAACAGATGTATCTATATTTCGGACCAAATTTGTTACAATGGTGAAAAACTAAATAAGACTCGTGTTATACAAAACTTCCTACAGATTGGTTTATGTCAAAATAATGGGTACTGTGTGACGCCTAGTTATATGACGGCGACAACAAAAATGGTTTTACGCAGACAAAAGCGAAGTATCAATTTCTAAGCAAGGTCCCGGTATCAAGGACAAGGGTTCGACTAGCTACAGTCGAAGAAGGGTGGTTCGATGTAAGCCTAGGCGCCACCTGTTTAAAAAAACCCTTTCCTCCTTGAAGATGACTTTGGATAAACAGGAATCTTCCTGGATGCGAACTTACCTTGCTTTATAATCTTAAACTTATTCTCCAAGACAGAATAAAACACAGTTATAATTGACAGAATTCCCAAAATATAATGATCAAAAAAAAATATCATTGATCAATACAAATACAAGTATATATATGAAACATCAAAATCATAACCAAAAATCAGGAACACACCCCCAAGTATATATATGTATATAAATTCACATTCAAATTTAAAATGAACGGACCACAGTACGCTACTGTCTCTGATTTAGTTTGTAACAGCTGAATCAAAATTTCCAGGGAAAGCAATAATGCGTAGCTCGATTTAAAATTTAAGGAAGCGTTACTCCACTTCTACAATATTAAACAAACCACCGAATTTCCGTCTAGAATCGACGATATAGCGAGATCTCGTATACGTAAAACTAGATTAATTACCCCAAATAAATGGTATATGCGCACGGATAATTATAATTTTACGCAAAATTCCCCCTTTTGTTTGAATCTTTAAATCAGAAATTTTCAACCTCGTAAACTGCAGACCATTTAACAAGTTCTCAGTGTACAAAAAGTTAATTGAATATGAACGTGAGTTTTTCCAAATAAAATATTTAACTAAATACAAAATTTTGTCGAATATTTATTTTATTTCAATATAAATACGACTACGCAATTAAACGAGTTGTCGTTGTTCTTTGTTGGCTAGTTCTCGAAATTCCATGAACTTATCACCCAACGCAGGTAAGGTAAAAAGTGGACTCACAAACCTTGAACGTAGGTTTTCTTTATCCGAAGTACTCACTATACGACCATCTGCTACGCATGCCAAGCCGACGGTTCTGCACTGGAATTTCTAGGCTGAGATTATCGAGCTCTTGAAATTTTCCACGTCGTTATAATTGCGATCCGTTTCCGGATTTTTTTCCCACTCTTCCGGCTGGTATATGCTTGCCATAAGATGTAAAATTGGCAGAAGAAAACCTCTCCAAAAGTGCACTAAATTAGGATTACTCCCAGGGAAAAATTTATTATCACACAACCGTGTTTAAACTTCCCCTAATCACTTGAAAATTCACAAATTGGAATAATCTTCCGTGTCGTAACGACCTTAATTAACAATTCAAGTCTGCACCTCTTGAGAATAGAAAGCGTTTTGTCTACAACAGTTGACTGCGGTCCGAAAATCCGAAAATTTACTATCGATGCGCACATCACAAAAATGAGAACAAATATTTGAATCGAACTCGAAGTATGCCGTTCAAACGCTGTAATGGGATACACTCCTGATATACACTATGCGTCAGAAATCACACGTTACAACTGTTTCATTTAAAAATAAATAATGGAAAATCGTTACATAAAAAACCGTAACAAAAGTCGTACTTTTTGACTTCGTCTGTATATTAAAAGCTTCAAATTTTATTTGATAACTTACTAAATAAACGTCATTAAAAAGAAAATTAATAGGTTATTTGCATTCGATTAAAAGAGTAGGAACCCCTTACATTTGACTATATATTATATTATTTTCATTAGAGACTACGGCCAAAATGTTTACCAACTTTGTTAAATACATTTATGAACTCTTCGTCTACAACTCTACACCGTGCAATGCATTCTCCAAAAGTTGGGGAATGCAATTATGTTCCCATAGAGACGTCCATTTGATGCGATAAACTACAAGTAGAAGTGTGTGGCTCATCCATTATTTCAGTTGCTGCTGCAACAACTTCATCTGTAACTTTTTGGGCCGACTCCCAACGACGTTTTCACGAAAATTTGTTAGATATACTTGTCTATCTAATCTACTTGCATATAAAAGCAACATTTGGGGGCTCTTCATGGAATGCAGCAGAGTATGACCAAATTTCATCAACTTTTACACCATTTCGGAAGTAACTAAATTATAACAATTTTTGTTTAAGCGTGATAATCATCAAGAACTGATTCTGTTCTGAAAAGAACATGCCATAAATGAATAGGGACCTAGACATTTCGCCGAATGCCCAAAATGCAGAAGATATATTGAAGATATCCAAAACGCCGACCAGATCCATAATACTGATTTATGATTGAAGATAATTTCGCTGACTAAGCCCAAACCGCCAAACAGTGTTAAACGACGCCACGGAGATTGTATTCCCATTTCATTTGTATGCCCAGACTACTTCTCAATACGCACTTTACTGATTCTGGTCAAAACGCCAACAGGAGATCATGGCCAAAACGCCGACCATGTATGATCAAAATGCCAAAGCTTCGGCTATTATTCGACCTTAACGCTAAGTTATCAATCTCTGAGGCGTCTTGTAACCCCTAGGAATAAAAAAAACTAACTTGGAGCAATGCAGACCACTAAAATTCACTTTGCAAGGTCCAGGCATCGACAGGGGACAGCTACAATCGAAGAAGGGAGGGTAGATAAGCCTAGGCGCCACCTGTTTTAAATTGTCCCTCGCCCTTGAAGATACCACGATGTAAAACAGGAACCTCCTGCAGCTCGAACTTACCTTGCTTCGACAATTGCTGAATTTGTTATAAGAAAAGGGGTATAATACAACAATACGCAATAAACACGACAACATCAAGTTACCAAACTTTAATTTCCGTCCATTAATAATAATTATGCCAAACACAATCCAACATGAATTAACACAAATATACTACATATAAAAAGATTGTATGGGTAACAGTACACAATACGACGGATAATGCACTCCAAAATTAGATTAAAACAAAAGTAGGGAACGCAATAATGCGAAATTACTTGCGAATACTAAAGCATTACATTAGTTTTCAACCCGCAAATACAAATCGCGACCAAACCCGCCAAGTATTCAAAGTTTGTTGAGGCCTCGCGAGCCAAATAACCAGATTAAAAATACTAAAATTATGGTATATACCGACGCACTCGTTAATCAAAATTAAAACTTTTCGCAATAATCCTCTTAATTATTGAGCTAAATAAAAAAGATTTGTGTACACTGTCGACCATTTGACAAACACAAACAAAATTTCGTTATATTACATATAAACCAAGAACAAAATTTATCTTTGATTGAAATTGAAATCACAGTAATAATAAAATTTAATTATTCAACCATCGATTTATAGATAAAGAATCACGTTGATGACGACCCCTTTCAGGTTGAAATGACAGTTTTCCGAATCTTCCTCGTGCAACCAAATATTTATTTAAAAATTAAATATAATCGGAACCTGTAATGCTAATCAACGCCGCTGATAGTTTGTACTGCGCTGCATCAGCCTTATACTGCATGAGGAAGATAAACTCCAATCGCATCGAAATATTTCCAGGCTCTCCTTTATTTTAATTGGCAATAGATAACTTCGCCCGTATCGTATTCGGCTAAATAAATTGAAATGACAGAAATAAAACAATAGGATTTGGATGTTTTCATTCCCACCAAAAGATGTAAAACTGGCGAAAAGAACTTTCTCAATGAGATTAGCATAATAATCGGCATAACTCCGTGGAATTCGTATCACTACTATTGATATCTAAAATTCCACAATTGCGATCTTAAATTGGGAAACATCCCAAGCCTTAGAACCACTTCTGAAAAAAATCAAAGAACACGTTCGCTTTCTATGAGAACTCAAAAGTAATGAATGCCACACAGAAATATCAAATCGTCATTTCCTAAACCGGAAATATATGAATGGATGAAACGAAATTCAAACAAGACCAAAATTGAATTAAACGAAAGCATAAAGTATGTAATCCAAAATGCTATCTTGAAAATTAAATATAAAACAACTTGGTGTAAGGAGTCGCACGTTACAGTCTATTAACACTGGTTGGCATTTTGGGCTTAGTCGGAATTATGGTCCTGGTGCGCGTTTTGGATATCTTAAGTATATCTTCGGCATTTTGGGCATTCGCTGAAATGTCCTAGATCCAAAAATACAACATTTTCTCTTTCTTAATTATATTCCTTTTACTTTTTGATGTTGGTTCTCGCTCTGGGTTTTTGACTTTTCGTTATGCACTAGGAGGCAGTGGGGTCCGTTGGCCTTTCAACCACTACGCTCCCACAGCTTATGCTAAGTCCCTTTTCGCATTAATTATTCTCTAACTCGTAGGATTTGTACTGAAGGGGACTTTCAGCCCCTGTAACGAATGTCACGGTGTCACATCCGCGATAGACTATATCAACGTACTTGTCGCTAGCACGAGGCGCCGTGTTGACACAGTCTTGCGACTTTCATCCAAGTATTAACCGGAGAGAGCGATGCTTAACGTTCCCGATTGTATGTGAATGACTATCTTCGCTGTGCAACCTGGAATTAACCTGGTGCCAAGCGAAAAAGTCACAGACCCGGAGTGAAAGGAACCCGGCGCCGAAAGGTAAAAGGGATATGACTAAGAAAGAGAAAGTGGTGTATTTTTTGGGTCTAGGACCTTTCAGCGAATGCCCAAAATGTCGAAGATATACTTAACATGTCCAAAACGCCGACCAGACCCATAATACTGACTGCTGATTGAAGACCATTTCGCTGACTAAGCTCAAACCGCCGACTAGTGTTAAACAACGCCATGGAGATTGTAATCCCATTCCATTTGTATGCCCAGACTACTCCTCAATACGGACTTTACTGATTCTGGTCAAAACGCCAAAAGGAGATCAGGACTAAAACGCCGACCATGTTTTGAACGCCGATAGAAAAGTGTGACCAAAATGCCGAAGCTTCGGTCGTTATTCGATCTTGACGCTAAATTATCTATCTCTGAGGCGTCTATTAATATTGGTTGGCATTTTGGACCTAGTCGGTGAAATGGTCTTCGAACAGTAGTCGGAATTATGGTTCTGGTCGGCGTTTTGGATATCTTAAGTATATCTTTGGTATTTTGGGCATTCGCTGAAATGTCCTAGTTCCAAAAATACAACACTTTCTCTTTCTTAATCATATCCCTTTTACTTTTTGTTGTTGGTTCCTTTCGCTCCGGGCTTTTGGCTTTTTTGTTGTTCACCAGGAGGTAGTGAGGCCCGTTGACCTTTCAACTACTACGCTTCCACAGCTTATGGCAAATCCCTTTTCACATTCATTCTTCTCTTACTCGTACCATTTGTACTGAAGGGGACTTTCAGCTCCTATAACGAATGTCATGGTGTTACTATCACATCCACAACCCGGAGTGAAAGAACCCTAACGCCGAAAGGTAAAATGGGTATGATTAAGAAAGAACTACAAGCAGATACGGACACAAAAATCACAGCAAAAGTGTGTCACAAAAAGTAGAACAGATGGCACGACACTTCAGAAGAAAAACTGTTGTAGTACATCTCGAAATGAGTTTAGTATACCATAGCCGATTTCAAACGGTTTTATTTTTGAACACCCGTTGTACATAGTACAAAACAAGCAACAAAGAATTTTCTAATTCTGAAACCATATGTGCCCCTTTAATCATTTACGGACGTCTTATTTCATTTTGTCATAACTTCAACATCATCCTCAAAGGGTTTCAAAACATTATGATATATATGATTTGGTTGTCATACAGTTGTAAAAGTAGATATCATTTTGCCGGTTCTGGCTCAGCGCTCTTATGGGAAATCCCATGTTAAATTTGAAGTATGTAAGAGACTTTCTGGGGGTGTTTGTAATGAGTGCGAGAGAGAGGTCCTTCGGATGGTGTATTGTGCGAGAGAGAAGTACTTCGGATGATATATGTGAAGGGCTTCTTCGTGCAGATCTTCAAGTCCAAGTGTGGTGGTGTTGGGGTTAACAGCAACGACCAGAAGGAGTAGCGGAGGTGTAAGAAGTGTAAGGCGGCAGCAGTGGGTATGCAGCCCGCCGCACTTTTTTTAAATTCTAAGTCGGGTTCGACCCGAGGACCGTTGCATTGCGAAACCGAGCGCTTTACCTCTTGGCTATGGGGGTACTCGTATATGAGAGTGTTGAAAGCGGTGCCCCTTAAAACGTCGCGAGAGTATGCAACCGCGTGTATGCATGTGTATGTGTGGAGTGCGCGAAGCGGTGGCCATAATCTTTCGGATGTTGGCGGGGAGCTATTTGAAATCAGTGCGCTGCTAACCCTGCGCCGGCTAGCCGCTAGAAAATTTAGAGACATAATTGCTGTAATCTCCCGCTTTAGCTAATAGATTGTGCTTTTAATTAAATAATGCTAATGTAAAAAGGAAAAAGTAAAAAAAAACTGTCAGTGCTGGAGATTCGAACTGAGGGAACTGGCGTTTGAAGCCAGCCGCTTTAGTTAATTCCGAAACACTGACATGGTTTCAAGGTATGTATGTGAGGAGCTATTTAAATATTAGACTACCACCCTCCAGTACTTGTGGAATGTAGTATGAGCTGAGCAGCGACAACGACAGCATCTTACTCGTACGGAGAGAAAGAGAACAATGCAAGGGGCATTGTTGTTAGCCGTTATCGTGAACCATACGCCTTTAGTGGCATATCCGCCACAGGTGTATGAAGTTAGCGTCTGCTTTTCTAATGGTCTTTTGAGCGATGGGAACGATAAGTCATGTACACAAGAAAACAAAATGGACGGCTCTGAAGCTGCAGTACTTTAGGCATTTCTATTTGTACAACATTGAGTTGAGTTTACTACTGACAACGACGACAGCTGCCGCCGCCCGGTTGTCACGATTCATGTACATAAAGGCAAAATACACGTATGGCAACGGTACTCGAGCGATTTCCAATTGGACACCTGCGGTGTTGAATCCAGGATACCAGCAAGAGGAATTTGATGTGTATCGGTGCTTATTTCTGTGCTTGTCGGGATTAATGGTGGTGGGTCTAGGAATTGTAAAAAAATAAAGAAAAATGGTCCAGTTTACGGCTGAGGTGTAAAAGGGGTCAAAGGGATATTAACACATGACCATGTATGCACAATTCTGCATATGTACCATTGTTTCTGTTGTAAGAATAAAACGCTTCGATATATTAGGTGTACATTATTTTATTATCAAAATAGATTAATACTATTACAGGGGTAATTAAAACCCTGGGCAATGCACGTGTGAGATGGTATCGACTTGTATGGTCCCGCACTACCAGCAGCGGCCGCATTTCAACTTGTCCCGCTCTACGTAGCGTTAACACTCGCAACACTCGATGAGCCGACCATACAGCAAACATATTTTATATAAGGGCGCACGAGGGCAACTTGCTTTCTTTTTTCTGGGCGGCTGCCCTCCACTTCCGACAACCAAGTCGCATCACTGGATAGGTTGTCGTCGGTGTTACTGTTGCGTCGCCTTTTGGCATTGCTGCTACTGTAGCTGGGTACTAAGTACAAATAAACATGAAAAACGACGATAACCACGTTTATCTTGTTAAAAATTGGTAATCAACGAAAAATAGTATATAGTACCCGTAAAATTTAAAAGGTGATAATGGATCTTGATGGAAAAATTTCCACCTGTGTTCCTTGCTGTTTGAACATAAAAAACAAGAAAACTGAAGACACCAGCAGAGGAAAACGAAAAAAAATTTTCCACCTGTGCTCCTCGCTGTTTGTTGACAGTGCAATCCATACGCCTGCACATAAAAAGCAAGGAAATTGAAGAAGACACCAGTAGAAGAAAACGATGAAAACATTATTTATACTGGTAATAAAAAATTTTGTAACACGACACTTCTAATTAATTCCGGAGCCGAAGTCAACGTCCAGGATGAAAGGGGATACATAGCGTTGGAAATATCACTACTCTGTTGTGAAACTTCTGATGTAGGCAGCGGTGGGGGTAATGGTGTTGATGGCGGTGCGTTCAGCCGATGCCCTAAAAGGGGCTAGGTAGCTCTCCGATGATGACCGTGGTCTTGCTTCAAGGTGAAGTTGACGGTGGAGCTCCCCCAAAGGTGGCATGTCCGGTTCCGGGAACTATTAGGCCTTATTTCTAGCACATTATGGACACTTGCCATTCTCGACGCTGCTGCTAATGCTCTGCTTAAATTGTATGGGCGCTGCCTGTCACATGGAATATTGGGACAATCGATTCCGGTTACAAACGAGCAGTCCGACGAATACACTCGGTGGTAGTCCCAGGTGTCAGGAACGACCGCATCAAACGGTGGAGATGCTAAGACTGCACAGAATGGGCATTTTACAAAAATATCCCCATCGCCGGGGTAACAAAACCCAGCTCTGGCTAGGCCATATTCGTCGACGATAACGGAAAGGTATTCGTGGGCTTCGGGCCAAGAACTGAAGGACAGTATGCGATTATATTCGCCCTAGAGGTGTCGTCACCAGCGGTGTTGGGTGCAGGTGTAGTCGGCGGCGCCATGTTCTGCTACAAAGCACACGTAAAGAAGAATGTTATGTACACTCACGAGGGCTATTATAGATATACTAGAGAGCTCCCCCCATCGAAGTGGGGGAATTATATTGAAGTCTAATAAAGAATGAGAATAAACGTTTCACTCACGTGGTGTTTGATCAATGTTCCATCAAAAATTTGTTATTGGCGGCTGCAAAGCAAGCAAGTTGTTTGCACAGCGATGGCCAAGCACGTTGGCATCATTAACTTGTTATTGCAGACAGGCGCGACGATGAGTTCAGCAAGTTTGTTTGTTTGAACTGCTGGAGGTCAAGCAGGCGAGACGATGAGCTCAGCAAGTTGTTTGTTCAGCGATGGTCAAGATCCTTAACTTGTTATTGCAGATAGACGAGACGATGAGAACAGCAAGTTTGTTTTTTTGAACTGCTGCTGCATGCGTCACGATGAAATCGGCAACTTGTCTGTGTGCAAAAATGAACGCGTCGCAACAACTTGTTGATCAGTGCTGCGGTATGTTATAATGTCCCCAAGGCAAAGACGTTATTCTGTCAGGGAGAAGGTGACGTTTGTCGCCGAAAGGGTCTAGAGTTTTCGTTTTGACTTTACATGTAGATACTGCGTGATTTTTGGACCGAATTGTCCTATGTGTGGCATAGAAGATCTAAGGCGAAATAAGGAGTCGTAATAGGACTGGAATTTTATACGTTTGCTTAATGCCGTTCTACCTACACATTTGGCTTTTTTGATGACACAGTCATTATCGGTACTGTCATAGTCATCGTCGTCGTCGTCTTCATCGGGGTTCGCTTCATAGTACGTATTTGGTTTTGTCAAACGTGGTGGCAATCAATTTGGAATATTTCGACCCCGGGGACTTTCTTTGTTCTGGACAAAATGGCAGTTGCGAATGCTTATCGAGAAAATCTGGCGGATATTCTAAATCAACTTCAAGAAAACACGAAACGCCATCTGTCATGTTGTTTTCGTCATCAGAAGGAAATAACAGAGGCACATGACTTGTCGTCGTAATTGGAATGGTGTATTAGTTCGTTATAAGTTAAATTTTGTGTTTAGTTTTGATAGCTTCGACCTCCGCTTCAGGTAACCCTTCGAAACCGCCATAGGGTAAGGATTGACTCATCGCGTGCCCATACAAGTTATTAGCAACCACGTAAAGTAAATACGCTTCCGACAAAGAAGGGTCAAAAGTGTCTGGAGCATAGCTATTATTAGCTTTCGCGTACCGTTGAGAACATTTCACTAATCCGCCACGAATACCTTTCTCTACGAATAAAATTTGGTCGCGATCCCGTAGCAAGTCTAAGTTGATTTTAGTCTTTTTAGGAGCAGCGTTCCAAGCAAGCTCGGGCCCGGTCAGCTGATGTACCGTATCAACCTGGTAAATTTGCAAGCATAAATTACGAAATTGTTCAAAAACGCCCGTTAAAATTTTAACATCGCATTGCAAATGCAAGGCGTCCCAAACCGCTCGGGCGTGCTCGTAATTCGCTCGGGTAACGTGTTTTTCAGCCAGCCGGTTGTAAAAATGCTTTCGCGAAGGTAAACGTGGCTCTTCGAGTCTGCCACGAATTTAAATAATCCTAGCACAATATCCCCTTTCGCGCCATTAATTTAAATTTATTAGGAAAAGCCCGTCTGGTGTATTGGAACATGTCGGGAGTTAAATTTTTTGTCAGGCTGTCTAAACTTTGGCGCATGAAACGAAATGAATCTATGAACCGCCATGTTGAATTTCGATACCTTTTGGAAACAGATATATATTTTTCTTTCGGTATTGGAACAGACTAATCGACTGTTGGTTAAAATCGAGCTGTTTTATATAAAAATGCATATCGTAGCTGGATAAATTATGCATAACTATGTGAATATAGTTACCGACTTTATAGTTTAAGTTACACCCTTGGCAAAGGGCCGATTTAAATTTGCCGCTCAGATGGCAATGGTCGTGACATTTAATGACTGCATCACCAAAAGGGCATTGGCAATGTTCACAATGGGTGGTGTTGTCAAAAAACGCCTGCTCCTCCGGTGTTAACCGCAGCATGGGCACTATGTTACTTAATTGCTCCTCTATTCGTTCGGTTTCCGTACGTAATTGGCGGATAAACCATTTTTCGGGCGCGGGACCACGATACGATTCGTAATGTGACAAGGAGTCGTCATAAGAGTGTTTTTGATAGCGTCTAGTACGGTTATTGTCAACAACGGACTGGACTAAACATTCAAAGTCCGCGTAAGTGACTACCGGATGTCGTAGGCCGAATTGGAACTTGTCATATTTTAGCTCTGTTTCGTCGGTTCCGTCCAAAGGTTAAATAATTTTTACGGGGTCTGCCCTAGCACTTTCTTCGGAATGACGTTCTAAAACGCGTTATCTAGAAAAATGCCCTAGACACCTATCGCAGATAAACGCGTACTGTGTTTATTTGAAATTTGGTATCCACATAAACGAGATAATATATACATATTGAGATGATTAGCTTTTACCCGTTTGGTGTGGTATAAATGCCCTACTACTGTATTTTTTGTCTAAACCAAAAACGTTCACTGATATCGTGGGTTTTAACCGTTCGAATTTTGGAATGTCTGTGAGTTTTACGGGGAACGGAATGTCCGTGAAATTGAATAAGTTTCCCAAATTTCGATGTTGCGGATAGGAAGAAGATCGGTCACTGTTCCGGTCGACTGGAAACATCTGTCGTCAACATTTTGAACGTTCACCACTACCTTACGTGGCGTAATACACCTGGGCAAGTCGATAAACTCGGATGCTCAAATTTGCTAACGTTTACGGCCAAATGTATGATTGCGTCTAGAACCCAACCGGATCCTTCGGCTTCAGATTCTTCCATCTGCAGTAAGAATAAGAATAACGACGGTACACAAAACAAAAGAAAACACGCTGCATGCATACCTGCGTAAAAATGTAATCTCTCATCTCATTAAAAACGTGACGTAGATGGGTGGCACGCGTTATTTTGAAATTGGAGGTGTTTAAATATTTTCTCGCTTTGACCGTTCGGTCGTGTGCTTTAATGTAATCGGAGCATAACACAACGTTGGCCTTGATCATGGGCATCCACTTTCGCGTGATGCTACCTGTATCCTGCTCTCAAAAATGGGAAATGCTTCCTCGAAGAATTCTCGGGGGTCTTGTTGGGTGTTGGTAATTATTACGCCCGTAGTGAGCCGCCCTTTGAAAGCGGAGTCTACCTACACACAAAACAAAAGATTTAAGAACTTGCACCCCCACACACTAGGGTTGTACAATAATAATATTACCTTTTCCCATTTAGCAGGTGTCCTTGGCGCTCGATCTCTAAGGCCTCTACCGGTTCGCAATCTGAGTCTTATTTGAGAGCGTAACCCGATTAATTGCCCAAGTACTGCCTTTAAATGTCTTCCTGCCACCGTCGGCGTCGCACCTGTCTTAATGGTCTTTGTAATGAGTCGTATATTTTCCTGGTTTAAGGCAAACATTCGAGTCGCTTCCTCACTACTCCTACACAGAGCCAGGTGTTCTTCAGCTACTGTCACCATTCCTTGTTCCATTTTTTTTTGTTTTTTTTTTGTCTTGTGCACTTGTGCACGTGAGTCGCTCTATGTGTGTTACGTACGCAAACTACACTATAGTTCTTACGATCAGCATTTTCAGTTTCGGATTAGCGCTTTATTTTTACAGCACAAACTGAACGCATTTCTATCTTTGTTAGTTGCTTGCAGATTCATATTTCCGACAAAGACGTATGTCGTAGTGATCTGCGAACGAAACAAGACCAACACTGTACGTGTGACGTATTCTGTCGGCTGACATGTTAGTAGAAAGAAACAGAGAAACTTGAAGAATGTCGCGCAGATGCAGCCAAAAGTCACTACTTAAATCTGTTTCCAGCAGTATTTAAAATGTTTTAGAGGTTGAATGTTGATGGTGAATTTGTATTATCTATATATTTAAAAAAAAGCCGTTCGCAATGGCGCTACACTAGCTTTTTCACATAGTGCTCTACGGTTGCAATCTTTCTTGAATTTAAAACAAATACATTGTAAGAGTTTCCTAATCGTTGATATTGCAGCATTTAGAATTTGTTTGTTTTTCAAATTTTGTTGTACCGTTTTTAAAGTGGCTTTTTTTCAACGTACATTCTGTAAGCTACATCTCTGTCATTTTTAATGTATCTTCAATTTTTAACATTTTTCTGGATCTGTGCACTTTTTTTTATTAATTGCAGGTTGTCTTTCCTTTGCAGCACTATTTTCCGTATGGCGGGTAAACTTATTTTTAATGCATTTGCATCTCGTTCCCGAACCGCTACAACGTCGCGTAATGGGCCAAAATTGTCTTTTTCGCGCGTAAAATAATCGAGTAGATTTACACAAACTGTTGACACTGCTTATTCAAAAAATTTCAGGACATTTCTAACAGCGTTTTCTTTTTAGAATAGCTAAACACCAACTAACATCCAATGTTGAACTGGCTGTTCATAACAATAGTGCTACGAATATTAGTGAAAATTTGGGACTTGTAAAAGACAATTTAATTTTAGATTTTTAGAATAGCACTCAAGTTAGGTAGAAAGTATCCCTTGGGGTGCAATTACGCCAAACGGCGCTTTTATCGACCCTGAACAGTTTTTACACATCTGGTTGTCACAATTTTGACCGGATCTGGGACGCGGATGACAAAGGCTCCAACACTGTCGTCGAAATATTTCCCAGCAAAAACAAAGGTTCCCCATGTGTATAAAATAAAATATTGCCGTATAAACCTCCAAAACATTTTAAATACTGCTGGAAACAGATTTAAGTAGTGACGTTTGGCTGCATCTGCGCGACATTCTTCCAGTATCTCTGTTGCTTTCTACTAAACGTGTCAGCCGATAGAATACATCACACGTACAGTGTTGGTCTTGTTTCGTCCGCAGATGTCACTACGACATACGTCTTTGTCGGAAATATGAATCTGCAAGCAACTAACAAAGACAGAAATGCGTTCAGTTTGTGCTGTGGAAATAAAGCGCTAATCCGAAACTGAAAAATGCCCATCGTAAGAACTATAGGAATAACTTAACCCCCATACACACCGGTCCTTTATACCTACCGAAAGTTGGTGAAGATTTATGCTTAACTCATAGTTTCTATGTGTTCGTCTGCTAACCGGCGCGGGGAGCGGGGATAGCGGTGCATTAACAGCAACATGTGAGAAATCGTATTGTTTAATTATAATAATAATAATACTAATAATAGTATACATGTACACACAGCATAAATAAGGAAAAAACAATGCAATATAGTCTCATATTTAAGCACCCAACTCTGTCCGCTTTGCAAAGCGCACCAGGGCTGTGCAGTTGTCAGCCTTCACATCCTTCAGGCCCTCGTAGACAAGGGCAAGGTAGTTCCGTAGTCTGTTTAATATCGCTAGCTTGTCATCGCGCAGGGGTGCAAACTGTCCGGGCAGGTACACGATGCAGTCGGCGAGTTCTACCACGACGGATCTGTCATGGAATTGGGTCTTCACCGGCCTCACGTCCATGTATACGTAGGGTGTTCCTTTCGTCAAATCGGTTATTTTTAAAATCGGCTTCTGCTCCAGTAACTCCATTGGATTGCTTAGTCAGGGTGGTCTCTTCGAAGTCCTGTTTTCGTTTCTTTCCCCCAGTTTCGCTTTCTTCCGCCCTTCGCGTAGCTTCGTGCAGGAGGTGCTCGAAATCGGCGGAGAAGGCTTCCTCAACGTCAACGCTGCTGGCGGCGGCACCATCAACTTGGGTAACCACGGTGCGTTATTGATGACGGTGCTTGCTTGTAGATGCCACGATGAGACTGCTTGCTAATGCCAAGGAGTGCGCCCTCATATATACATCCAGGATCCCCCTCCGGCCTCCGCGCACGTTACATAGGCCAATAATTACTTGGAATTTAGCTACTACTACTACTACTAACGTATTATCATCGCTAGAGGAAAAAACGTTATGGGCGTAATTGGCATCTTTCACTGCAGTCGTCGCGATATTTTTCGCACAGTTTTGAGCTAAACAATTTGCCAAATTGGATCTTTCACATATAATATTATCGGTGCAATTGGGATAGCTCTCGGAGTCGTAAAAATATTGGGTTTGGACAGCCAATAATTTAGTATCGCATTCTTCCCAACGTTTTCTGTATGTGTTGTGACGATCAGTATTAGTCCCCGATTCTTGGGTGAATTCCTGTGTGTCGTCTTCGCCACCACCTTGCAAAAGTCGGAATAGTAGACTATGTGTGATGCAATACCAATGTAAAAAAACTCTTACCTGTTGATACGGTGGGTGATTGTTGGTACACCTGCATATTAAATCCTCGGGCTGAAAAAGGTGCCAATCGATGTGAATTGTTGAATAAATGATGTAAATTATGAGTCCGGTTTAAGAAGTAACTTGCGTTAAATATTTCCGCTACTCCTTCTGGTCATGTTGTTGTTAACCCCACCACTACCACACTAGGATTTGCAAATCTGCACGAAGAAGCCCTTCATATATACCATCCGAAGTACTTCTCTCTCGCACAATACACCATCCGTAGGACCTCTCTCGCGCACTCATTACAAACACCCCCCAAAAAGTCTCCTACCTACTTCAAATTTAACATGGGATTTCCCATAAGAGCCCTAAGCCAGAACCGGCAAAATGATATCTACTTGTAACACTTTCCAGTCGTTTCGATACAACCCGGCAAACCTATCTGTCATCGATTGGCTGGGCTCCTACTACATTGAAATGCAAGTGGTGGAGAAAGCTCTGGTTTACTTTGAAAAGGCAACCTTAATGCAGCCTAATGAGCCCAGATGGCACATGATGGTAGCCGGCTGCCATCGCCGAACCGGCAACCTCCACAAAGCCCTTACGCTGTACCAAGACATTCACAAGAAGTTTCCCGAAAACACGGAGTGCCTTCGGTTTTTAATACGTCTCTGTAGCGATCTGGGCATGAGCGAGGCGCAAGACTATGCCCTTGAACTGAAGAAACTTGAGAAGTCCAAAGAGGTTCGCGATCGCGTTGGCAGCAGTCGCCCAGGTAAAACTTCTTGACATTTCTATTTTTAGACTTGATTAGTTTATTTAATGTACAACATGACCTTTCATTAAGTTGCGTAATTTATACAGTAGATATATCATGCGAAACTAAGACTAGTTTCCAATTTCGCCGTTTTTGAAATGCACGGCGTTGAAAGGATTTTTTTTCATTTTTCGGAAATGTTTTGAGTTCTTCTTCATATGCCCTTGTAGAGCGTTGGATTTGTATTGTATTCCTTAACCCTGTACCCACTTCCTCCACTGCTTTAGGTTCTTGGCCACTGTCTTCATTTATCCAATTGTTTTCCCCCTCTTCTTTCCTAGTTCTACTATACCATCTGTCCACGTCTTCCTTGGTCTTCCCCGTCTGTTTTCTTATCCTTTTTTGCCTCCATTATCATTTTGACCAGTCAACCTTGATCCATTCTTCAGATATTACCAAACCATTTCAAGCGATCCCTTTCTATTTTCCCCATTATTGATTTTTTTATATACTTCTTGTGTCCTCGCTTCTTATGTGGTCCCATTTTGTGATGTCTGCTGTTTTTCCTAAGTATTTCATTTCTGCCGCATTTATTTTACCTTCGTGCTTCTTTTGGCATGCTCAAGATTCGTCGGCGTACGTCAATATAGGTACCGTTATGGTGATTGATATATATATATATATATATATCAGCTCGAGAGGCCTGTAAGGCCCTTGGCGTTTTCTGGTATCTTCTTCCATTCCTTTCTTTTCGGTACTTGGTCTTCTCAATTTTCTGCTTTTAATTCTTTCACCTTCCTTAAACCATTCCTTTTGGTTTTTCCCCGTCTGTTTGTACGTACCCCTCTGGAGTTTCCTTGAAAACCTTTTTTTGGAATCCTTTCGTTTGTCATTATTCCCAGGTGTTATATGCATGTTTTTACAACTTTGACCTGTTTCCCGTTTTCCTATTAGGCGAATAGTCTTAATTTAAACACCCTCTAAAATTAATATTGTTTTGATAGCTATTTTTCTGGTAGGTTCGCGCCTAACAAGCAGTGGCCTTTCATCACGGGCGGGTTCAGGGTTCAGTCCTGTGCCAGAGCATGTTCGGCTTGGTACCCCACTTGATTCTGGAAACCGCAGCGGTAGTTTACGGTCATTGCGGTTGCACCATATGCACAATAGTGCCGGTAGCACCGATTCAGGTTTTGGACAACCTATTGTAGGTGAGTTTTGGTGTGTACGTAAAACAAATGATGGTGAAGGTGGTGGTCTAAAGTAAGATTGAATGGAAACGGTGTTTCGAGTATGCAAAACTTGAAGCAAACCCCTTACCACCACGGTATTTACAACACCTTCGGAAACTAAGTTGCCGTCTTCACTAGGAACGGATCAGCTTGGACTATCTAATGTAACTTGGCTGAGGAATACCTCTGAAGATTGATGATTTGGAAGAATATATCTCCAAAGGTATTCCACAGCCAATGTTGCAAACACTCTGTATGAAACGCCATTTAGCTTCTTAATGAGATTGTTTTTCGCCAAAATATAAAATGGCACGATTTAAAAATAAAAAGTATTAGATTTTTTGCCATAAATTTTTTTCCAAAAAGTATACAGGGTGGTCCAGCTGTTCCAGAACGGCCGATTTCCTTGTAATAATGAAGATATCCAAATATTTATTATGCAGTTATCAAGGATGTTATAAAGAGTGGATGGCGGCATGCTTACGCTGGTGTGAAGCTACTTAGGAACACCAAATATACCGAAAAGAATGCACATTCGCGATTTTCATCTTTGAAGAGTTGTAGCATCCCTTTGCACACAATGTAGCATTTTAATTTGCCATAAAATTATAATTTAAACTTAATAAAGGCATAAATATTTATAGACCCGGTTGGTGACGTGGGACACCAGTTGTATTCTGGCTTGGCGTCACAAAGTTGTATAGCCGGTAGTGTGTAATGCCGGATCCATTCTCTGTCACATCCTTGAGCGTTATGTGGAGCCATAATCTGCACATTTTAAACATTCTATAGGTTGCTACATAAAGAAATGCCAGATCAATCTAACATTTTTTCAACGGATCACTCCGTATATTCTAACGTTTTTTAACTCATAACAATGAAGGAATATATATATATATATATATATATATAAGAGATCCAATTGCTTCTCCGTTTTTCAATTGTTTAAGCAAATACTTGAAGAAATTTGTTCTCCTTTTCTAATAAATGAATATAATCGGAACTAATTTGGCGAAAAAAATGGTTGGCCCTTACTGTTCAAAAGCACATGCTCATTTAAAACAGAATTCAACAGGGTGACCACTTTTTGGAAAATGCTTTTTTGCTCTTTTTTTACGGAATTTATTATTTAATGTTTAAAAATCCATTAATATAAGCCACTTAATATCTCCGTTGGAAGTTGCAATTGAAAAATACAGGATGATATTCTGCTTAAACAATACATGTCTAACCACCCTGTAGAATCTTTTTTTATGGCCAGCTTATGGTTCTGTATTATAAAATATTATATATATAACGAGGAATCGTCAATTTTTGGACCACCCTGTGTATTGTTAATTTAGCTTGAAGAATTTTTCAAGAAGCTATTGTTTTCTTGAAAAAATTCTTTTAGCACACAAAAATTAGATTTTCTAAATTTTCGGCCTATGGTCATTTGATTATCCTTAAAAAATTGGTAGATATATATACGAGGGTTGTCCGTAAAATAAGGTCTCCAAGGCGCTAGAGTCGCGAGGAATGCTTTAACGCAAGATCTGGCAACACTGGCGTGTAGCTTGATTCCCCGCCTACAAATCCCCACCACTCCGAGTTGTCTGCGATGCTTAATTTTGATTTGGTAGCCGACCGCGATGGAGCTTCCACTCGCCGCTACCGCCAGGTGTGAGCTACGTTCTCTGATTCGTTTTTTATGTGCTAAAGACACTACGCCTATAGAAATTTATCGACAGTTATGTGAAGTGTATGGACATCAAAAACGTGCGAAAATGGTGCAGAGTTTAAAAACGGACTTACAGACGTCCATGATGAACTGCGCGCCGGACGGCCATCGGTTTCGGACGAAATGATTGCAAAAGTGGAGAGGGTAATGCTTGAAGATCGACGGGTGACGATTCGCGAGTTGTGGAAATTGATCCCTGATGTCAGTAAGACTACTATTGACAAGATTTTGGTAGAACATTTGCATTATCACAAGGTGTGTGCAAGGTGGGTTCCCAGAATGCTCACCGAAGATCACCAACGGCAACGGGTTGAAGCGGCCCGCGAATTCCTTGATTGCTACGCAGAAGAGGGCGAGGAATTTTTGGATTCAATTGTCACTGGCGACGAAACCTGGGTACATTACACTACACCAGAGAAAAAAGCACAGTCCCGTCAGTGGCGGCATTCAGGATCGCCGAAGCCGCGAAAGTTTAAACAAACATTTCCTGCCAACAAAGTGATGGCGACTGTGTTTTGGGATAGGAAGGGGATATTGCTGTGCGAGTTCATGCCTACCGGGACAACAATAAACGCTGATCGCTACTGTCAAACTTTGAAGAATCTTCGCCGTGCAATTCAAAACAAACGAAGGGGCAAGCACGGACCTAGCACCAAGTGATTATCATCTCTTTCCTGCATTGAAGTCACACCTGTGTGGGATGAATTTCAGGACCAACGAGGAGTTGAACGCTATACATGGGTATACGAAAAATGCTACACCGCATTCAAAAATGCATCGATCGCAGCGGGGATTATGTAGAAAAATAGTAGAAAGTCCAGGCTTTCCAACAATTTATAACTCATTGCAAACAAACGTGTTCTTCTTTGCGAAAAAAAATTGGAGACCTTATTTTACGGACAACCCTCGTATATACACACACTGCAAAAAATTGATTTTGAACAAGTGACTTCTGCTCGTTCACAAGAGATAGCGCTGATTAGTTCCAGGGCGCAAAATGTTATGGAAATATTAGATAACATGACCACATGTTGAAACATTCTGGCTAACTACTAAAACACATAAATTATGGTTCGAATGTGTTATCTAATTGCTATTACTTCTGTATTATTATTGTTTTATTCAAGTCAAAGCAAACCCTCATGGTGCAACTTATCAGTCCCGCATGGCTTTGGTAAACAAAACCAAAGATTGGTAAGTATATTCGTCCCAAATAAGTTTGTTGTGGTAAATATTAAGTAAAAATTATGGTGTATTTCTACATGAAGTCGTGTGTTATCTAACATTTCCATTAAACCTTATGTGTGAATTCACAAAAAATTGTAACCGTGTTATTTGGAAAAACTAATATTTAAGCCTCTTCCAAACTATAGTTTTATACTTAGGAAGACCCTGTATGTAGTCATTTTTCAAATTGGTCCGTTTATTCCAATACAGATGCCAGTTACAACGACCCGTTGGGACCATTACCTGAAAGACCAAGGACTGGTGTTGGTAAACCAACAGGAGGCTTTGAAGATTTTGGAGACGAACTATTAGGGGATGATTTGTTGCCTCAATAAATAGGAATCTACATTTTAGCACAAGCACGACTGTTTATTCTCACATTCTTAAGTTAATTTTTTGTATATGGCACTGTGATGGTACTGTAAGACGTTTGTATTATTGTAATATGGGATATAATCATTAAAATTACACTTTTGACAACTTTAGCCCAATTTAAAAGATGAATATTAATGTATATCTTGTACAATAATTATCTATGAGACATGACAATACCCTTTAATAAAGTTCTTTTAATTTATGATATTAAAAATGAGCGAAACGCTTCCCTTGTCCTTTATTTTTGTAATTTTACAATAGGAAATTATGAATTTATAGAGAACCTACAGCTTAACGTGTGTTCCAAACTACAAAAGATAATTTTTTGTATGTATGGAGTATGGATAATATTATACAATATATTCAATTTTCGTTCATAAATACATTATATTGGGTAGTTTGATAACTCACTTATTACTTACAGTATATCTCACAAAATATACCATTTTTCGACCTTGGGCAAATTTTTATCAAATCATCATAAAACTTTTTTCTCATCTTAATTAAGTTGAAAATTACTGCATTCTTATTTTTATGACAGCCAGTAGCTATTGAGGTTCAAACATATGAAATAAAAGTATGGATTAATCTTTTCTTGGGACATATAGGACCTACAGCTTAACGTGGGTTCTGGGTCACAAATTTCATAAAATGTAATTTTTTAATATGAATAAACTGTTCAATATTTTCAGTATTATTCATGAATATATGACACTTAATAGTTTGATGATTCACTTGTTACATACAACATGTTTCACAAGACATACCATTGTTTGGCCGCTGAGGTCGCCTTAATTAAAATCTCAATAAAAACAAATTAACTTGAAAATATATGAAAAATTATTGCATTCTTATTTTTATGACAGCCAGTAGACAAACATATGAAACAAAATGGATTAATCTTTTCTGGGGACATATAGGACCTACAGCTTAACGTGGGTTCTAAGTCACAAATTCCATAAAATGCAATTTTTCTAGTATGGATAAAATTGTTCATTAATTTCGGTTTTGTTCGTAAATATATTATACTCAATAGTTTGATGATTCACTTGTTACTTACAATATGTTTCACAAGACATTCTATTGTTTGGCCGCTAAGGTCGCCTTAATTAAAATCACCATAAAACTTTTTTTTATCTTAAATAACTTGAGAATATTTGGAAAATTATTGCATTCTTATTTTTATGACAGCCAGTAGACAAACATATGAAACAAAATGGATTAATCTTTTCTGGGGACATATAGGACCTACAGCTTAACGTGGGTTCTAGGTCACAAAGTTCATAAAATGCAAATTTTCTAGTATGGATAAAATTGTTCATTAATTTCGGTTTTGTTCGTAAATATATTATACTCAATAGTTTGATGATTCACTTGTTACTTACAATATGTTTCACAAGACATTCTATTGTTTGGCCGCTAAGGTCGCCTTAATAAAAATCTCCATACAACTTTTTTTTATCTTAAATAACTTGAGAATATTTGGAAAATTATTGCATTCTTATTTTTATGACAGCCAGTAAACAAACATATGAAACAAAATGGATTAATCTTTTCTGGGGACATATAGGACCTACAGCTTAACGTGGGTTCTGGGTCACAAATTTCATAAAATGTAGTTTTTTAATATGAATAAACTGTTCAATATTTTCAGTATTATTCATGAATATATGACACTTGATAGTTTGATGATTCACTTGTTACATACAACATGTTTCACAAGACATACCATTGTTTGGCCGCTGAGGTCGCCTTAATTAAAATCATCATAAAAAAATTAACTTGAAAATATTTGAAAAATTATTGCATTCTTATTTTTATGACAGCCAGTAGACAAACATATGAAACAAAATGGATTAATCTTTTCTGGGGACATATAGGACCTACAGCTTAACGTGGGTTCTAGGTCACAAAGTTCATAAAATGCAAATTTTCTAGTATGGATAAAATTGTTCATTAATTTCGGTTTTGTTCGTAAATATATTATACTCAATAGTTTGATGATTCACTTGTTACTTACAATATGTTTCACAAGACATTCTATTGTTTGGCCGCTAAGGTCGTCTTAATAAAAATCTCCATAAAACTTTTTTTTATCTTAAATAACTTGGGAATATTTGGAAAATTATTGCATTCTTATTTTTATGACAGCCAGTAGACAAACATATGAAACAAAATGGATTAATCTTTTCTGGGGACATATAGGACCTACAGCTTAACGTGGGTTCTGGGTCACAAATTTCATAAAATGTAGTTTTTTAATATGAATAAACTGTTCAATATTTTCAGTATTATTCATGAATATATGACACTTGATAGTTTGATGATTCACTTGTTACATACAACATGTTTCACAAGACATACCATTGTTTGGCCGCTGAGGTCGCCTTAATTAAAATCATCATAAAAAAATTAACTTGAAAATATTTGAAAAATTATTGCATTCTTATTTTTATGACAGCCAGTAGACAAACATATGAAACAAAATGGATTAATCTTTTCTGGGGACATATAGGACCTACAGCTTAACGTGGGTTCTGGGTCACAAAGTTCATAAAATGCAATTTTTCTAGTATGGATAAAATTGCTCATTATTTTCAGTTTTTATTCATAAATACATTATATTTAGTAGTCTGATAATTCACTGGGTACTTGATGAACATGTACATGGAACCTAAAAATGCTTCGCTTGCTATACTACACGGATTTCTGTAGCTAATGTTACACGGTTAGAATAATGATTACAAAACCAATAATTTAATATACATATACCAAACAGTATTAAAATAAAGCTTAAACTATACCTACTAGTTAATGTAAATCACAATCAATTACTCTGTGTACCGACCCAGTACCATTGCTCTTAGTATTGGAGGGATTTCCTTTGGATCTTGCAGAACATCTAGGAGCATCTTTTCTATGTTCCTCATCACAGCGACCTTTTGGTGTGCTTTCAATGGATATGTTATATTGCTATTCGGACCGCCCTGAAAATCACCACACCAATGAGACATAAAATAGGTAGATGAATAACAAATATATATGAAAATGTAAGTTTGTTTTGAAACCAATTCCTAATAAAGTATAAAATTTTTGTACTTCACTATTTTTATTCTATTTTATGTGCATCTTCTTTGAGTGCTTTGTCTCTTATGAGCTCTTCTCACCTATGTTTGGGTTTTGGGTTTTAAAGTAGCGCAGATATAGAGGACCTACAGCTTAACGTGGGCTCCGAACTATGGTAAGTGTAAACACTTCTACTCCAGAGAATATCTCTCTGGTGCTTTATGTGCATAAAAAAGTCAATTAATTCAATCGTATTAACTATGATTGAAAAGGTTTTTAATTATATATACAGGGTGTATTCAATTAAACTCTCTCAGTTAAATTGGGGCAAAGTTGTACTATTTGATGCAAGCAACGATTTGAAGAGATGAAAATCGAAATATTTGGTTTTTTATTCATAAGTCAAAGACAATGAAAAATAATTGAAGTTTCTTTTTAGATTATTATTAAGCATTAAAACATGCAACTTTGCATCTAATTTAACTATCTCAGTAGAACTTGAGATCCCAGTGGTGAAGGTCGAATTCGATATATCCCAAGTGTACAATTATTATAATTTATCATTAAATTATTGCTAGTTGTGCATAATATTAAATGAATATTATTTACGCATTGCTTCATAAAACGGCTGCATTATAAAGAAAAATTTGAGGCACTATTTTTACTGTATAATACAGTGCCTCTTAAATTTATAGCTGACAACTGGGATTTTGGATGCACAGTTATGAGTGAATTTACGGATGCTTTTGTTTTTCCCAAACAATTCATTTTAAACAAAAAACTTAAAATGATATGCTATATTATTTAATTTTTAAAAATTCAATGTCGGTAATTATAGCTTGTATTATTGCAGCACAGTGCGGTTTGTTCTTGTAGTGTAAGAATGCACCTGCCCATTCTGCACTGACTATGAAACCATTTCTCATTAAACACGGTGTTATTGAGATCAAATACACATCCCATTCATCTAACTTGGCACCAGCAGGCTTTTTCATTCTTTTAATGTGAAAACCGTTCTCAAAGGAAAATGCACACAAAACGTAGAAAATAGAGGATTTTAAAATTTCTAGATTCCATAATTTTTGAGATGTAACCCAAACTTTCATTTTTTTAAATTAAATGCTTACAAAAATTTATACTTCTTAAGAAGTTTATTTTTTCCCATTTCAATGATAAACAGGATGATCTATACTTATTTTCTCAAACTTTTAAAATATTTCAGTCTAGTATGCCTGGCCTGAATATTCATAAAATAATTTAAAAAAAGGGCTGTCATGGAAGAAAACAAAATACAATTGTTTTTCTCTCATTTCAATGACATGCAGGATGATCTACTTATTTTCAATCTATTTAGCGTGCGTTGACTGTAAATTCATAAAAAAGTTAAAAAATACGAGGGCTGTCCGTAAAATAAGGTCTCCAATTTTTTTCACAAAGAAAAACACGTTTATTTGCGATGAGTTATACATTGTTGGAAAGCCTGGACTTTCTTCTATTTTTCTACATAATCCCCGTTGCGATCGATGCATTTTTGCATGCGGTGTAGCATTTTTCGTATACCCGTGTCATAAAACTCTCCCGCCGCGGCGCTTAGATAGCGGACGACCTCTTCTTTCAACTCCTTGTTGGTCCTGAAATTCATCCCATCCAGGTGTGATTTCGACGCAGGAAAGAGATGATAATCACTTGGTGCTAAGTCCGGGCTGTAGGGGGGGGGGTGACGATATCCCATCCAAATTGGCTGATGAGGTCGGTTGTTGCACGGGCGGTGTGGGGACGAACGTTGTCCTGATGAAAACGCGCTCCCTTCGTCAGCATGCCCCTTCTTTTCTTTTGAATTGCACGGCGAAGGTTCTTGCAAGTTTGACAGTAGCGATCAGCGTTTACCGTTGTCCCGGTAGGCATGAACTCGCACAACAATATCCCCTTCTTATCCCAAAACACAGTCGCCATCACTTTGTTGGCAGACAATGTTTGTTTACACTTTCGGGGCTTCGGCGATCCTGAATGCCGCCACTGACGGGACTGTTCTTTTGTCTCCGGTGTCGTGTAATGTACTCAGGTTTCGTCGCCAGTGACAATTGAATCCAAGCAATCAAGGAATTTGGGCGCCGCTTCAACCCGTTGCCGTTGGTGATCTTCGGCGACCATTCTGGGGACCCACCTTGCACACACCTTGTGATAATGCAAATGTTCTACCAAAATCTTGTCAATAGCAGTCTTACTCACATCAGGGATCAATTTGCACAGCTCCCGAATCGTCACCGGTCGATCTGCGAGCATTACCCTCTTCACTTTTGCAATCATTTCGTCCGAAACCGATGCCGTCCGGCATGCTGTTCATCACGGACGTCTGTACGTCCGCTTTTACACTCTCTGCACCATTTTTATGTCCATACACTTCACATAACTGTCGATAAATTTCTATAGCCGTAATGTCCTTAGCACACAAAAAACGAATCACAAAACGCAACTCACACCTGGCGGTAGCGGCGAGTGGAAGCTCCATCGCGGTCGGCTACCAAACCAAGATTAAGCGTCGCAGTGGTGGGGATTTGTAGGCGGGGAATCAAGCTACACCCCAGTGTTGCCAGATCTTGCGTTAAAGTGTTCATCGCGACTCTAGCTCCTTGGAGACCTTATTTTACGGACAACCCTCGTATGTTGCCGTAGAACAAAACAAAATATAATTTGCAGAAGTAACTTTAGTTGTGAACGTACTGCAAATAATAACTGAATTATAAGCATTTGTTATACAGGTTAGATAGATTCAAATCACACCAGATGGAAACGTTTTTATTATATATTTAAAAAAATTCTGTCCATAAGTATGTTCACCCATCCATCGTTGAAAATGTAGAAAAACAAATTTTAAGGGTTCTGTTTTGACATACAGGGTGAGTCTGCTAAGACTCAGCGTGGTATATTGCTTAATGAAATATTAGAAAAATAATTTTTGACAGATTGTAATAGGCAGTGCCTCTTATGTATAAACACAATCAAAAATATTATTTAGCTGTTCTTACAAAATTCAATAATTTTTAGAAACTGTTTCTAAAAATTGTTTGTTCGACATTACATTTTTTAGTGTTAACTATTTCTTGGAATGTTGTTCTCCAATTTTGTTTAATCGTTTACTTTACCAGTTCGCGTAAAATATTTAAATAAATGCTGTGGTTGTGGTGTGTGAGTCAGTGCGGTATTAACGTATAATCGAAAATAAAACAAAGAAACATCTAGCTGACATCACATACCAGCAAAACGGAGTTGCGCCGATGCTGTCTTCCCAGATACTTTTAAATGAGACATTTCGCATTTCTAAATTAGTTTGTGTCAACTGTTATGGATTGCAATCATTAGGGCGTTAATTTGTTTAATTTTGATCAATTTTTAAAATAAATAGACCGCAATTCGAGGTATACCACTATTATATGACAGAGCCTAACGAACGGTCTAAATACTTTGCTGGTATGTGATGTCAGCTAGACGTTTCTTTGTTTTATTTTCGATTTTACGTTAGCATCGCATCGATTTGAATTCTGACCAAATCCACAACACGTACTTAACTATTCTAGGAGAACTAAAAATTAAAAGTAGTTTCTAAAAATTATTTAACCTTGTCGGAATATCCAAAAATATTTTAGGTAGTGCTTATCTTAGCCGTATAGCGTATGTACATTAAAACAATCAAATATTCTGATGTCAAAGTTTCTGTATTTAAACTAATTTTGGACTTCATTGTTGTTATCAGAGCGTCTAATCAAAATGTTTCATGTAATTATTTTTTAGTTTTTCAGTAACTAAAGAAAGACACACTTTAAATTTTCTTTTTTAAATTCAGCTATGCAAAAACAGTAGTGACTGAAAATAACCGCGTAATACCACCATGTCCGCCATCGTGTTTATCCTACACGGGATAATTTTCATGTGTAGATCTCTAACAGTTCCACAGCAATTCGCTGGCAAATATTTTAAACACACTGTATATTGACAACGCCTAGGTTAAGCAGAGCTCCAAGTCCAAAGAACTTCGAAAAGTTATTGTTCTTACAAGTGGGAAGAACGGTGTGAGCCTTCTTAAATTGCGCCGTTGTATATTATAAATAATTTTATTCTTGTGCAGTTTCAATTGTATAGTAAAATTGTAGTAGTAATATTTTTTCTCTATACATTCCCACATGTAACCTTGAATCTCGGTTGTACCAATACCCAACAGGATACCGAATACAGGGTAAATATTTTCTTCTAACTGTTCAAAGAAATTGGCTTCAAAACATTGACTAATTTAAATAGTGCGCAATTTTACATTCCATTATCATAACCTTACATTTGGCAAGCAAGATGAATGGACTTACCTTATACCAAAAATTAACTGTTACGGTGTAGCCACCACGCATTAGGGACTCTATATGATGCCACCAGTAAATTGGTATATATAAAACGTCTCCGGGTCCTATCACCGTTTCACAGCCTCGTGCCTCTTTGAATTTTGGAAATCTACTGTAGTCTGGTCTGTCAAAATCCACCTAAAAACAATTTGGATTACTCCTTAAATTTAACGATTCCATATGAGGTCAACCATGCTTAAACCTTTACATAGCCGATTTTGATAAAATTCATGGCAATGTAACAAAATATAGACATTTAAAAATGCTTGATATATTAAGAACTTTGAAGGGAAATCTTTTTAGAGCTCCGTAACTCCGAAACTTGGCCAACTCTGGAAGTAATGTTTGCGCAGTTGAATGTATTTTGTATTAAAGCCGCATCTTCATCAAGCTCGCAAAATGTTAAAGAACCTTAGGAAACATTTGTGGATCCGAAAATACTCAGTGGAGATGCTTCAACGCGCACGAATAAAAATATTCCGCGGAAAGCCGGTAACTTCAAAGGAATTCGTCGTTTGGTGCAAGTGTTGCTGAATTCAGTGTGGACATCCTTGCACGCCATACGTTAGGATATGTGTGTAGATGACAAACGCACACAAACATACAATCATTGGAAATCGTTTCTCAGCATAGACGTATTCCGCGCATCAGCAAATATTCATACGCAAACAGTCGTAAATGTTTGTCAATGGACATGCAGCTTAAGGTGTACGTAAGTTACAGGCTCTCTTAATTGCGAACTTGTTAGAACATGAAGATATAGCAGCGTCTCCATTGGGCGCGCACCATGTTGGAGAACGTTAGCAAACATGTATGGATTTTAATGGAGACGCTTAAGGGCGCACGGAAAAAATGCTCCGTAATTTCAAACAGATTCGTCGTTTGGCGCGGCTGGTGGTGAATTCAGTGTGGACGTCATTGCGCGCCGTTAATGTTTGCCATGAATTGGGATATATAAAACGGCGCCTGGATTGTGTGATGTTGTAGAACGTTAGCAAATATTTGTGGATTCTAATAATCTCGATGGAGACGCTTAAACGCGCACTAACAAAATGTCCCGAGCGAAATCAGTAACTTCAGAGAGATTCGTCGTCTGGCGTAGGTGGTACTGAATTCACTATGGATGTCATTGCGCGCCGTTAATGTATGCTGTAAATCTCAATGGAGACATTTAAGGGTGCACAAACAAAATGTTCTGAACAAAGTCCGTAATTTCAAAGAGATTCGTCGTTTGGCGCAAGTGGTGGTGAATTCAGTACGGACGTCATTGCGCGCCGTTAATGTTCGCCATGAATCTCAATGGAGACGTTTAAGGGTGCGCAAACAAAATGTTCTGAACAAAGTCGATAATTTCAAATGGATTCGTCGTTTGGTGCAAGTGGTGGTGAATTCAGTATGGACGTCATTGCGCGTCGTTAATGTTCGCCGTGAATCAAAATGGAGAACCGGGTACTTCCGTGTGACAATTCTTTTACAAATTTGTATCAACGTGTTTCCGAAGTTGGCGCATTTATATCAAGAAACGGTGGTGGTGGTCGGCCTAGAAGCTTTTTCTACTCCTGAAGCGGAACTTAACATTATAAGGAGGATTGAAGAAAATCCAGGTACAAGTACTAGAAGACTTTCTGCCGAAACAAATATTAATGCTTCCTTAATTTGGAGAATGTTACGTGAGTAGCAATTGTACCCATACCATATTCAAAGGGTACAAGCTCTTATTGTGCCTGATTATGCTGCACGTCTGGTGTTTTGCCGATGGGCACTGACAAGTTTAAGGGTGTACAAACAAAACGTTCTGAACAAAGTCGGTAATTTCAAAGAAATTCGTCGTTTGGTGCAAGTGGTGGTGAATTCAGTATGGACGTCATTGCGTGTCGTTAATGTTCGCCGTGAATCTCAATGGAGACGTTGAAGGGTGCACAAACAAAATGTTCTGAACATAAATGTCCTGGGCAAAGTGGGTAATTTCAAAGAAATTTGTGGTTTGAATGTTACTGCTTGCTGTTAATGTTCGTCATGAATTGGGATATATAAAGCAGCTCCTCTATCGAGCGAGGTCGGAGAACGTTATCAAACACTTGTGGATCCTAATAATCTCAATGGAGACGCTTAAGCGCACACGAACATAAATGTCCTGAGCAATGAGGGTAATTTCAAAGAAATTTGTCGTTTGGATGTTATTGATTGCTGTCAATGTTCACCATGGCTTGGGACGTATAAAGCAGAGTTTCGATTGAGCGATGTTGGAGAACGTTAGCGAACACTGGTTGATCCGAATAATCTCGATAGAGACGTTTAAGCGCGCCCAAAAAAAATGTTCTGAACAAAGTCGGTAAATTCAAAGAGACTCCTCGTTTGGCGCAAGTGATGGTGAATTCAGTGTGGACGTTATTGCTCGCTGTTAATGTTCGCCATGAATTGGGACACTTAAAGCCGCGCCTGGATTGAGTTATGTTGGAGAACGTTAGCAAACATTTGTTTCAAATAATCTCAATGGAAGCGCTTAAACAAAAACTAACAAAATCTCCCGAGCAAAATCGGTAACTACAGAGAGATTCGTCGTTTAGCGCAGGTGGTGGTGAATTTAGTGTGGACGACATTGCTTGCTGTTAATGTGCGCCATGAATTGGGATATATAAAGCAGTTCCTCCATCGAGCGATGTTGGAGAACGTTAGCAAACACTTGTGGATCCGAATAACCTCAATGGAGACGCTTAAGGGCGCACGAATATAAATGTCCTGAGCAAAGTGGGTAATTTCAAAAAAAATTGTCGTTTGGATGTTATTGCTTGTTGTTAATGTTCACCATGGTTTGGGACATATAAAGCACAGCCTACATTGAGCGATGTTGAAGAACGTTACCAAACATTTACGTTTCGAATAATCTCAAAGGAGACGCTAAACGCACACTAACAAAATGTCCCGAGCAAAATCGGAAACTTTAGAGAGATTCGTCATTTGGCGCAGGTGCTATGGTGCAGTGTGGACGTCATTGCGCGCTGGTAATGTTTTGGATACGCGGCTATAATGTAGGCGCTTTTTGCGCACGAACATATTTTGCTGCAAAATAATCGCAAATAATTTGGCGCGGATTGGCACGTTTGGTGTGGACGTATTTATGAGATCCTCATGCATGCCGTGCTTATCTTGAACACACGGTGTTATCTATGAATTTCATTAAAATCGATGATGTTGAGGTTCAAACATTGACTCACTTGATATGGAATGACTCCAATAACATTTAATTTTAATTTTAAATACACTTACCATGCTCTGTCGGTCATGTGGATGATGGACAGGGTGTGGATACAAACAATCGAACTGGTCTGGGGGAAACAAAATACACCTTTTGTATCCATGCACTTGTGCGAATAGATTTTGTTGTTCGTCATAATGACATGGTGTTACATTTCCTTCCATGGCGATGAGAAGGAGGTTTGACGTGAGCGGGCCCCAATGGTGCTTCGATTGCTTGCTATTACAAAAGTCCCAGTCGAATTGCAAAAAGTCGTGTACTATAGCGGGCCCCACGGTGTTGTTTAAGCCTTGTTGTAAATATAAGCTTCAATGAAAATTCTGATTAGCATTGCTTTATATTTCAACGCCCAAATTGCTATTTACCGTTCCTCTCCTCTTTTCCATTCTCTCAGTCTTTTTATGAATTCTGGCAGTTTCATGTCAATCTTCTTGGTTGGAGGTGTGAATTCGACCCCTTTGACGGTTTCCCCGTTGTGGGTCTTGTGGGTCATTTTCTTGTCGTCGTAATACTTGAATTTGTGGTTTCTTGAAATGAATACTGTGAAGTCCCCGTTTCCCATGTGCTGCTCTAGATAGTCTACGGTCCATTTTTCCGCTGATTTAACTAATTTTGATCCTGTTATCACTACCGGTTTCTGAAATGAAAATGCAAAATTATGAAAGCCGTTAGCACTTCGAAATTAGAGTGGCCATTTTTTCTTGACAATTCTACGAAGATTCTTGTGGGAGCCGGAGAAGGTTACTAGGGCTGTGCAATTATGGAAATCAATAATTGGAAATTGGTAAATAAGCTACCAATCTCTTCATACTTTCACATAAACAGTTGAAAAACGCAGAAATCATGAAGTTTACGCCGTTAAAAACGTACATCATTTTAATCATTAAGAAGAGGAGTAAAGAAATAAAATACAGGGTGTTCTATTAAAAAAACAAGTTTATTTTGGTATATTATTATAAAAGACTATATAAACAAAAATACCTAAAAATGTACAGCCCATAATTATGCAGATTTATATTATTAATAAAAGCAGAATCAAAGAAAACAAACTTGTATATGAAAATATACAAGGTGTCCCACAAAAACAACAAGTTTTGCCTGGCACTGAAGACTATATAATAAAAAACAGTCTTAAAATGAACAGCCCATGATTACGACGATTTATATTACTAGTAGAAGCAGAATCATTCCAGAAATTCAAATTAATTTGTATATAACAACATACAGGGCGTTCTATTAAAAAACAAATTTAGCCTGACATCTTATTATAGAAGACTATATACACAAAATTAAATTAAAAATGTGCAACCCATGATTATTCAAGATTTACAGTATTAATAAACGAAGAATCGTCCAATACCAGAGAGCCACAACAGCTTGTATCTAAAAATATACAAGAGGTTCCATTAAACAAACCAGTTTAGCCCGGGACGTTATTACAGCAGACTATACAACAATCAAAAATAATTTCAAATGCACAGCCCATGATTACGTTGATTTTTAGTATTAATAAAAGCAGAATCATCTGATGTCGGGTGAAACACCTTGTATATAAAAATATACAACATGGTGCGTTAAAAACCAACAAATGTTACATGCCTCTGCGCTAAGATTATAGGCGAGGTTTAAAATTTAGTAGCGTTCCTATTTTACACAAAAAAATCCGCTTTCTTTATTAATAACAAAATTGTAGCTTCTCATCATCATCATCATCATCTGACATGGAGCCGACTCGATGGTCAATTCTGGATTACACCAGGCCCACCCCATGCCAGTAAGGTGGGTAGGAATTTACGAGATAGGGTGGGGCATTGCACAACGTTAGCATGTCTGCAATGCATACCGCAAGACACCGCTGCTGCAACACCAGGTAGTTAGTAAGCTACGCAACAATGGGGTTTTTGAGTATGTAGCCGAGACCTTTATGAGATTATGCATTTGATCCTAATAACTTTGGTATTAAAGTTTCACATTGTTCTTATTTCACATCTATTTATTGTTCTACGGTAACTGATTGCACATCTCTTAGTTTCCTAATAACTAATAACCTACTTAATATTTACTTATTTAAACTGTCCGTTATGCGATTATGCATTTGACCCTAATAATCTTTGGTAGCAAAGTTTTACATTGTTCGTATTTCACATCTATCTGTAGTTCTAAAGATACTGATTGCACATCTCTTATTTTCCCATAACTAATAACCTACTTAATATTTACTCCCAAACTTATTTAAAGTGTCCGTTATGGGATTATGCATTTGACCCTACTAAACTTTGGTATCAAAGTTTCACATTGTTCTTATTTCACATCTATCTATTGTTCTAAGGTTACTGATTGCACATCTCTTAGTTTCCTAATAACTAACAACCTACTTAATATTTACTCCCAAACTT
>JABXWE010010055.1:0-38031 GCA_014611495.1 Limonius californicus
ACCAAAACAATTTCGGTCTAAGTTTCAAAGCAAATCCAAAAAAATGATTATGGTTGGTTATAATAGTTACAGTACCAATTACAGACTGTATGATCCTGTAACTAAAAGAATAACAGTTGCAAGAGATGTGATCTTCAATGAAAACGCCAAGAAGTATTCAGAAGCACCAGAATTAAAATATGTTAATTGTGAATACGACATGTCAGGCTTGGGGGAAGTAGTACCACGACAGGATGATGCAGAGGTAGAAGTGGATGTACAGAATCTAGATGCACTCATTGAGGAAGAAGCTGGTCAAGCAAGAAGAAATCTTCGTGATAGAGAAAATATTCAGCCACCCATTCGCTATAATGATTATGTAGCGTGCGCAGCAATAATTGATGAACCGAAGACATATAAAGAGGCAATCTCGTCCAAAGAATCGACACAGTGGGTCGAAGCAATGGAGGAAGAAATGTCTTCATTAATCAAAAATAACACTTGGGAATTAGTACCTCTACCTTCAGATCGTCAGGCCGTAGATTGTAAATGGGTTTTTAAAGTGAAGCGCAAGTCAGATGGCACCATAAATCGTTTTAAAGCAAGGCTTTGTGCAAAAGGATACACTCAGCAACCTGGAATTGACTATGGAGAAACATTTGCCCCTGTAGTGAGGTATGAGTCAATTCGTATTCTTTTAGCACTGGCAGCAGTATACGACATGGAGATACAACAATTTGATGTGAAAAGCGCATTTCTCAACGCAGATCTAGAGGAAGATATATTTATGCAACAGCCGGAGGGATTCAACAGTGACAAACCAAATTTGGTATGTAAATTAAAGAAAGGCTTATATGGTTTGAAGCAATCGCCTAGATGTTGGAATCAGAAATTTCTACAATTCCTTAAGATTTTTAGGTTCAAGCAATTATATTCAGACAAATGTGTGTTTTATACTCAAATTGACAAAGAAGATGTATTTTTAGCAATATATGTGGACGATGGTCTGATTCTGTGTAAAATGGGTTCAATAATCAAGAAAATTTTATCAGAACTTGAATCTCATTTTGAAATTACAGTTGATGACCCTGATTACTTTATTGGAATGGAAATTAGACGTGATCGTGAGAAAAAGGAAATATTCATATGTCAAGAGGGATACATTGATCGACTATTAGAAAAATTTAACATGAAGAATTGTAAATCAAACGCAACTCCTTCTGATGTAAATTCGCAGTTACATTCGGGACAATGTCCAACAAACGACAGTGAAATAAATGATATGAAAAATGTGCCATATCGTGAAGCTGTAGGTGGACTAATGTTTGCAGCCATCGTGTCGCGTCCGGACATAATGTTCGCTGTAAGTCAAGTGAGTCGTTTTCTTAACAATCCGGGTCCGGAACATTGGACTGCAGTCAAACGCATTTTCAAATATCTACAAGGTTCGAAGAATAAAGGCATCAAATATGGAGCCAGCTCTGTCAAGCTGGCCGTATACTCCGATGCTGATTTTGCTGGTGATCTGGACACTCGTCGGTCAACAACTGGTTATGTTAGTATTCTAGGAAATGGACCTGTTACCTGGTCATCCCGTAGGCAAAAATGTGTCACAAGATCAACCACTGAGGCAGAATACGTGGCAGCATCCGATGCAGCTGTGGAAATTATTTGGCTTCGCACATTTCTACAAGAACTTGGTATCGTCATAAGTGAACCGGTTGAATTGTGTGTGGATAATCAAAGTGCTTTGCGTTTAATTAAAAATAGTGAGCATCACAAGAAGACCAAGCACATAGACATTAAATACCATTTTATTCGTGAAAAAGTGGAAGATGGCTTGATTTGTGTTTCTTATGTTAGATCAGATGATCAATTAGCTGATATGTTAACCAAGCCTCTTTCCCGAGATAAATTTAATGATAATCGAAATTCATTGTTAATTGTTTCTTTTTCAAATCAATGAACAAGAGTGGGAGTGTCATAATATTGTAAATTATAAGCTTGTTCTTGATTTAGGTTGGTACAAGTTAAGTTGGCAATAATATGAAGAAGTTGGTTACAAGTTGCAAGTTCTGTATCCTGTATGTAACACTGTGTTTTAGATTTAATAAAACCCTTTTTTCGTTCTCTAATTAAATCACTCATATGGACTTTGCATTTATTCGACAGAATATACCCAATTTTATTACATATTCTGAAACTGTACAACATTCTCTTTGCAACGGTGTATCACATGTCATAGTTATCTGATCAATTAACAACGTAAATCGATAATTAAGTAACAAATGCACGCTTACGTATGTAGATTAGAGCTTTATTCGAAAAAGTAGGCGAGGAAACAAATGAAATTAATTGTCAGTTTTCAGTTGAACAATGTTCCTTAATACTTTCTTGACAACATATGCCATCATTCAATACAAATACAACATAACATGAACAAAGTAACAATAAATTAATAAGTAAACTTAGTTTAAAATTTCAGTTCATAATAGAGTGTTTGTTCAAAGTGACCTCCGTTATTTGCAATACATTTTCGACATCTGTTTATTAGGTTTCTTTTCGCTTTTTGCAACATGCGTTGTGTTATTTGGCCACACGCCCTACGAATACGATTTTTAAGATCCTCTAGATCTTGTGGACAAGTAACATAAACTTGTTGTTTGAGAAAACCCCACACAAAAAAATCTAACATAGATAGATCTGGCGATCTTGCTGGCCAGTTGATAGGGCCACCATTTCCTATCCATTTTGCACCAAACTTTTCATTTAAAATATTCCTGACGTTTCGTGCATTGTGGGGCGGTGCTCCATCCTGTTGGAACCACATATTGCGTCGTATTTCTAGGGGTATATCATCCAGATAAAATTCGAATTCTGTCAGAAGAAAATCGGCATATCATTCCGCATTAAGCGATCCTTGATATAAATAGGGACCTACTATAGTATCGCCTAATACGCCAAGCCACACATTAATGGAAAATCTGCGTTGGAATCTGCATTCCCGAAATTGACGTGGATTTTCCGTATCCCAGAAATGATCGTTTTCTCTATTAGAAATTCCGTTATTATTGAAATTAGATTCATCGCTCCAAAGAATTTAATAAATTTTGATTATTGGTAAGCCAATTACAAAATATCGCCCTTCTGTCAAAATCACCAGCTCTTAAACCTTGTACTAATTTAATTTTATACGGAGTCATTTATGCTTTTTTAGTATGGAAAATGTTTTATACTGACTTATTCCTAAATCAGCCACTGCTTGTCGTATTGAATTTCGTGGATGTGCTCTAAAATACGCCAGTACTAAAATATCTTCATCATTTGCGGTACGTCCATTTCTTGCCCTTCGTACCTGATTATTAAAACAGCCATTTCTTCGTAAATTACTTTCGATTCTTGCAAAAGTACGAGGATGCGGACGCATCCTTTCTGGATACATAGCTTGATACACCACACAAGCTTCTTTATCATTGTCATTACATCTGATGTACACTCTTAGCATATCCATTTTTTCATCATTAGAATAATTATCACCCATTTCATGCTACTTAAGATGAAAATAACAATACGTAGAAGTTTATTCAGTGAGTTTGACACTAAAGCTATAGCAATTGTTTTCACCGCCTACCTTCTCAAAGCGATGTGTTCAATTCGCCTAAGCGTGCATTTGTTACTTAATTATCGATTTACGTTTTTAATTGATTAGATAAGTATGACATGTGATACACCGTTGCAAAGAGAATTTTGTACAGTTTCAGAATAGTTAATAAAATTGGGTACATTCCATTTAAAATTTTGAATGTATTTGCTGCAGCGAACACATTTGATTTTCAATTGTTTTTTGGCTATAGCAGATAATACAAAATTAAATGTAGAGTAAATTTTCTTCTATAACATTTTGCCATATCTGTAACAGTAGCTGAGATATCTGCTATGACAGCTAAAATCAAACAGACTGTATATTTCAGGATATTCATTAAACTTCGTTTATCGTATATTATTACTCACTGCCTTTTATGAAGCTGTGATGTGCGGTTCCGGAAAAGCTTCTTACCGGAACCCGGAGAAATTAGCAAACCTCTTGCTGTGTATGCTTCCCTCCTCCATCAGCTATTGTACAAGCTCCCGAAACGGCGTTTAAATTTTAATAAAATAATCGTAATTGCTAGTTTCTGTATTATATATGCTACTTTAACACTTTATTAAAACCATACGCCCAAAATTTTCATACTGCCATGTTTATGTACATGTAAAGCTTCCTGTTGTCTTTTTTATGCATTTTATATACTGTGTATTTGCTTTAGATATTTTAATATTAATGTCACACTTATCATAAACTGGTAAATTGCCAACATCCTTGAAATTAGTAAACAGTTTAGTTTATCGATCGGAAAACAGGAAAGCTCTGATAAAGCTCAACCACCTCCTGCAACCTTATGTTTCCCTGCTTAAAAAGCTTCCCGGGAAGATACCACATTGACCTTTTGAACTTATTTGCGAGGAAAGCTCCTGTACTTTGTACATATATAAATTTTCTTCAGTCAGCTGACTCTGGAAAAGCTTTCATGGCGGGAAATACAAAATCCCTTTATGTTACGCTACAATTAGTGGCGGTAGCGTAAGGTGATAGCGTGAGCAGGATTCTTCCTTGTTTTCAATAACAGCTTATATAATAATTCAACCAATTCTGAAAAAAGTTTAGCTCCTTGGGGTTAAAGTTCTTTGTAAATTAAGGTAGGGTGGTTTTATTGAACTTGGAAACAGCCACCCGCCTTTGTTATCTCTGTAACATAGGCGTACCGCAAGAAATAGAAGTTATTATAGTAACCGTCTCATTTTATTCGAGTTTTTCTTCCATTATTTATTATAAAACAATAAGACCGTAAGTTTAATAGAGATAGTTTATGAAAAATGTAAGCATTTGTAGATCACTTGATTACAAACACATATCGTTTGCAAAAAAATGTTAATATTTATACATCGCGTGTTGAATGTAATGAACGAATAAATACACATATAAAATATTTAAGCAGCTATTTATAAGTATATTACCATGTCATCGTCAAGTTCATGCTTAAATTTTTATTTTATACTCCTACTATTTTAAATGGCATGTCGGTTGTTTCAGCGTTTCTTGTTAGAAATTTACTAACTTTTCAGATTGGTATTTTTATTATTACTATTTCGTGGGGGCATATATTGTAAGGTTATGTGACACCCTATATAAAACTTAAACTATAATACCATGGGAAGAAAAATAGTTTTTCCCAATTCCAGAAAGTACCTTTGCTGGTATAACTACTACTGTTATAATGTAATTGCTACATTATCCGGAATCCCCTTTTATTGTTAACTTTTAGGAGTTTATAATCAGAATTATATATTTTAAATATGTACATTGAAAGAAATAATTTTATGAAATATAAGGTAGGAATGTCGCGGCGGCATTAAGATACGTGCAACAAAATTTGATAAGATATTACAAGAGTCTGTATTTTTATAACTTTATCTTTTGACATTATTTATTTTATTTATATTTATGAGCTATTATGTATTAGCCAATAAATTATATTAGAGACGTGTAATTTTTAAATACAATTTCGAGAATAATGCCCCTTTTCTCGTGAAAGTATTAGTTTCATTACCGATTTTTGAAATGACGCATTTGAGAGCGTATACGTTCTTAAAAATAAAAATGTACACCCCAAGGATTACCTCACAAGGTGTATGCCGACAATGGAACGACCTTACAAGCCACTGACAAGGAACTTGCCAGAAATTTCCGTTCCGTTATGGCCGATCACTCTTTGAAGGACAGACTGTCCAAAGATCAAATTTATTGAGAGTTGATCTCTCCAGATGCCCCCCCCCTCCCCTTTGGCAATATAGAGGAGACTGGAGTCATATTCACCAAGGATCATCTACGACTCCTTTTGGGTCAGTCCACCCCCAGATGAGTTGCAAGCTACGCTAGGACGCTTTTAGGATTGAAATGAGACTGTGGCTCAAGTACCTATATAAAACTTTGAAAACCCATATCACCATTATATTACGAACACCTAAATACGTATTTCGACAACTAAATGGCCATCTTCAGTAGGAACTTGAACTTACTAAAGTAACTTGGCTCTGGAATACATCATGAGGGCAGTTCTTCATCAAGTCAACAATGAAAGTCCAATGGCTTAAAGAGTTGGGTTTGGACTTTAGATAGTCCAAGGTCATCAATTTCTCTTGAAGATGGCAAATTAATTGTCAAAATACATATTTGGGCGGTTTATATATCGTGGTGATAAGGGGTTATTCAAAGTTTTATATTTTAGTCTCAGATATTTGAAATATTTTGCAGTAATTTTAAACCGAACTTTTTAATCATAGTAAATTATATTGTAAATACAAATATCGTACATTTCGGTAAGTAATTTTTGATGTTTTGAGAATATGGAATTTATTTAACAAAGTGTATTAATTTTTGCGATAATAAATTTTATCGATTATGTTTTTTTGAATATTTATGTAATAATATAATAATAATAATAATAATGTAATAAAGCTTGCAGATGCGTTCACGGTATACCGGAAATATGTGACCGTTGTTCGTATAGTGTTGTAGATTTAGAAATAAGATAGCTGGCTGGTTCTTCAATTTATAATATATAACACACAACTATTAACGTTTTCTTGGCAACTTTTGTTAATTTTTATTTTTCCTGTGTTTGAAATTTTGTGAGGTTTTGTTTGTGTCATAACAAGCATTTTTTATTGCGCAATGGCAAGCGTGGCCTTGTAAATTACAACATCCTTCCATAAATGGAGGAGGCTGTCCAGCAGTGGACCCTGAGAAGCTGAGAAGAAGAAGAAGAGGAAAGGCTTTTCCTCTTGAAGAATTCTACTGATGTAGTTCCGTATTCCAGAAGTATGCTAAATTAGTAATTTAAAAATATTGTACTTTTCCCATCTTTTTTTCTAAGAAAATTTGCAGAAAGGGAAAACACAGATTTCGTATCTTTGTTATTAATATCAATATTGGCAGTAAACTGAAAATATGGAATGAACTAATTGTATCACAACTGTACAAAAAGATATCAAGTGTTTGACTTTATATATGTTTTTAATTCCATGGAATACAATTTCTTAAATCTAATAATACAAGAAAGCCTGAGGATAGTTTTTTATTCTACGGCACTGGCGGAAGTTTGTTTTACAGTAATCATACTTATTGCTGTTCAATATTTATCGAATTCAGAAAACAAGAAGACGATAGAAACTTGCAACTACTCGATGAAGTTGGCTGACTAAGGGTAGAGTAAATTGTTTGACAAAAGTTTATAATTTGCGTACATATGCGTTGATTTGAAAACACAATCGTATTTATAGACATAAATCACCATTAACAAAAGATATTATTTAAAAAAGATTCGGTGCAGTTTAAAAACGCTTGAGCGTTCTTTTGCGGTAATTGTTTGCATTGTTTCAATAGTAAATGTTTTAAGACATTGTTTAAAGTTTGTATTTACAAAATATTAAATATTCAACAAAATGCAGTTGGTTAGTATGGATTCAGAGTCGGTAACTAGCACAAGAATGAGCAAGGAAAGTTTTGGGTGTGACAAAGTTTCAACCGAATGTGTTTCCGAAATCACAGACCTGGATAAAGGCCTTGTATTAACAGGTAACTTTTAATTGCTAATGTATAGCATTTTGTTTAATTTTCTTTCGTAGGTTATGGACGTTTTCATTACAAAGTAGTTGCATGCTGTGCATTTTCCTTAATTTCCGTTGGTTTACAAAACAATTTGTCTGCCTATGTTCTTCCTGCAGCTCATTGTGAACTACATTTAAAATCCGAAGAAATTGGGTTTATAAACGCGGCTTTTTTAATTGGTGGAACATGTAGTTCTTTTTTGTGGGGGGTTGTTGCTGATTTAACTGGACGCAAGAAGGTATTAGTGATCACACTGCTGCTGGACGTTTTAGTCACTTTGTTGTGTTCTTTAATGCAAAACATCATAGGATTAGTAATATGTAGATTTTTCAATGGATTTTTGATTGGAGCACCTGGCAGTTTAACATTTACCTACTTAGCAGAATTTCATGCCCCACTTCATCGTTCTAAGAGCATATACTATTCAGGAATTTTCTACACGCTTTCGTGGCTGTTTTTACCAACTGCAGCATGGGTTGTTTTACCCTTGAAAGTTGAAGTCATGTTTGGAAATATTATATTGTGTAGTTCCTGGAGAATGTTTCTAGCGCTTTTAGCTTTTCCAGAATTAATAGCAGGCATATGGATTTTATATCTACCAGAAAGCCCTAAGTATTTAGCAATGAGAGAACCTAGTAAAGCTTTAAGCGTTTTGAAACAAATGTATACGTTAAACACAGGAAAAGATGAAAACACATTTCCAGTGAAAAACGTATTGAATAATGCCAAAATATGGAATTGCGGTGTAAATAATGTAAACTGCAGAGGAAAAATTGCTCGTATAATTGAAGATATTTACAACCAAATAAATAAATTACTTAAAGCACCTTTGCTGTCTCTGACTGTCATTATAAGTGGAATCATGTTTGGAAATATGTTTGGGTAAGATTCTTATACTATTTAATGCCATAGAAATGTTACGTAGAAATAGATTGTCCACCTGGATTTCCCAATAAATTAATATGACTTCTAGAAATGTTAAATATTGCGAATTTTATTCATGCAAGAGTTTCCATTCGTAAAATGAATATGACAATTATTTGCGAGTAACATAGTATAGTTTCCAATATTTTAGTATCTCGGGATTGAATTTCAATAATGTGGGGCAATAATATGTATTATGTTTACTATTACGTCATGTTATTACGTCAATTGCCAACTTGGAGTTTATATAGCACAAGACTATTAGTTGCACACGTATTCTGAGTGTATTTTCTGTAAACAAATTTTGCCCACCTTTTGCTTCTTCTCCAAATTCTAAAAAATCGTTTTTAATTGATGAGCAGTGTAAACTAGTGTTAATACGTTCGGATTCGTACAGAGTCGCTCATGAATTCAACCACCCGAAAATGGTTTCATAGCCGATTAAGAATCCAGGAAAAAAGGATTCAACAGTTTTAAAATGTTTGAAAATTGAATTATCTTTTATTTAATTTTCAGTTAATTTATTTTAAAAATTGGGATTTTCAATAGAATACCTACAATTGCTTAGTTGTCTATGTTAAATTTGCAAATGTTTTATGATGTTGCAAAAACAAATGTAAAATTGGATTATTAGTGATTCTAGCAATTTTTTTATTTTATACCTACATTCGATTTACAACATATAACACTGATTCAGTCGTATTACTTAAATACAACAAGAAAATAAAAATTGTTTTTGTCAAATATTCAAAATCAGAATTCTAAACTTTCGTATACAGAGTGTTAATTAACAACGCCCATCAATTCCCGGGGCGTATTGTTTAATTTTATAGCTTAAAAATCATATTCTACAAGCAAAAATACAAAAAGGCTTGCTATTTCTTATTCGGTATCATAAATAGATGAAATTACAACATTATATTGCAAGTTGTATACGGCAATTTATTTTGTGATTTTACCATTAAAAATTATTCTTAGTTTATGGTACTTTTACACTATGCACAAGGAAGGAAGTCTAAATGAACCAAAACGCATTGCGCTCAATCACAACAGCATATAGTTATTTGGTTAATCCAAATTTGATGTATGTGTAGAAGATATTAGGAAATGCGGATCGCGTACCACATCGACTGTACTGTTATAAGGTACAAATTTCCAAAATACATATGTCATGGTCTGGGGCTGTATATTTGGAAGGGAAGTTGAAAGACTACACTATATTGAAACCAATAAGTATAACAAAATTTTTAATATTGCCTTTAATCATCGATTCCAATACAGCAGCCTCTCAAGGTGGACTTCACTTTTTAACAGAATGGGCTCCATGTCATACACAAAAAAACAGTATAAGTATTGGTAGAGGAACGCCAAATTTATGCAATGCAATGTGAACTTTTTTAAACCTTTTCCTAAAATGAAAAACCAACTGCGTAGGAAAATAAAATCATAGCAAATGTAGACAAATATACAATCGGAAAAGTGCGTAAAACTCTTTGCGACTTTGTCGTAGGGGAAGATGTTGTACCTCGGACCGGTTTGTACCTCGGGTCATTCCAAATTTAGCGCTCAACTATTTAAATTTCTTGTTACCGTTACTGCCATTACGGGTCATGTTTTTTTCATGATAGATGGCAGTTAAAGCAGTTCATTGTAAATTCAACAAAAGTGAAGTTAGAGCATGCTTTCATTTTGGTGACCATCAAAGTAAGTATAACTCATAATAGTAGTCGTGTAACATCCACTTCAGTTTAACTAGCAACAAATTTATTTCATACATTCCGAATAACATTACTCTTTCGTGGTCTCAGTGTCTTTTCGTAAAATTTATAACCCACATATTTTTATAACAAAAAATTCCAGAGGTTGCTAAACGTTGTACCTCGGCCACGTCATGTACCTCGGTCCGGTCCAAGGTACCATCACTTAAGAAAAAAATTATTTAATTATGTTCGTAATATATTATTGTCACGGCTGCTTTACTAAATCATTACATTGTATTCTAGAAATTTTATATAAGTAGATTTCACAGGCGTGGCATTATACCTATTTAAAACTGATTTGATGGTAGGTTATTCCTCCAAAATTAAATAATTTTTTCCAGTATTTTTTTTAAATCGCCACAATGTAAGTCAGGACAAAAACGATGAACAGTCAATGCAGAAAATCTGATATGCGCTCCGAAGAAGTGCATAAGTGAAGCGATTTCTATATGAGAAGCGGTAATACGCTATAATGTATCGAAACGACATTAATTAGGCAAGTAAGTGCATTTAAAAAATCGGGAGTTGCTGAATTTCAATATACAGCAAATAATAATACAAAAAAAGTGTTTTCAAAGAAGGAAGAAGAGGCATTAAAAAAGTACTTGATTACAGCGGCACGTCTTCATTATGGTCTAACAAAAACAGAGGTTAAGAATTTAGTTTATCAATATGCTACTGCCAATGGAAAAGAATTTCCCAACTCCTGTATTACAAAAAAAAACAGCTGGCAAAGAATGGTTAAGGCACCCTAATCTGGCACTTCGAAAACCTGAAGCTACAAGGTTGGCCAGGTTCACTTCGTTCAACAAATCAAACGTGATGACTTTTTTTAAAAATTATAAAGAAATTCTTTCCTGTGGCGACTTCTCGTCTGATAAAATATGGAACTGCGACGAAGCAGGCATGACGACCGTACACCTTCGACCAAAAATTATAGGACCGAATGGAATAAAATAGTTAGGACAGATGACTAGCGCTGAGCATGGTCAAAATGTAACACTAATTGCTGCTATGAATGCAATTGGAAACCACATTCCGCCTATGATGATCTTTTCAAGGGTCCATTTGAAGCCTCACATGTTGAAAGGTTGTCCAGTTCGTACAATTGAGAATCCTATAATTTTAACATTAGACAACCATGACAGCCGTGTTAGTGTTGAGGTAATTGACTTCTGTAAAGAAAATGGGATTATATGGTTAACTTTTCATCCTCACACGAGTCATAAGATGCAGCCCATCACCATATATGACATAGCTTAGCTGACTGGAAAAGCGTTTTCCAAAGGCTTTTACATCGTCCAATATTCTAAAGCGTTTTGAAGTTGCTGTAATTTTTCTCGTCAATGAAAATATTTTCGAGGAACGTGAGTTCCTAACAAGTTACGTAACTGATCGTCCTCTGAATGAAGTTCCCAGGAAACCTCCCGAAGAACTACAGACTGATGTAGCAATTATTAGCCCCGTTGCAATCGTCTGCAGTTCTGGAACGCAGCCTCACTCCAATTTCACTAGAGTTTTTAAGACCTTTTCCTAAAGCACCACCGCGTAATAAACTGGGAGGACGTCCAAATCCCGGGACACACCCGAAAAAGAAGAATTAGCGGCTTTGAAGGAGGAACGGGACATTAAAGCTACTAAAAAAGTTAGCAAAAAATTGGCGATACGGGTTACAACTAACAAAAAAATAAAGAAGATAGAAGATTCCGACTCTGATGATGAATCACTTCCTGCAATCGTATCTAGTGGCGATGAAAACTTGGAGGAAATCCTTGAAAGAGATAAGGAATGGTTCGAAGATACGAATTTAGAAAAAATGATGCAATACATAAAGGAGATTTTGTGTCAGTGAAGGTGGCAGGAAAGAAAACTGTAAAGCGCTATGTTGTAAAAATCATTAATTTTGGAAATAACAACAATGAAATTAGGTATTTACGTAGAATCAATAATTCTAACAAATTTGTTAATGATGCAACAGGATCGTATTATTTTATTCGCGACGATTTAGTTTGTAAACTTCCACCACCAAGTAGTGCAGGAGGAACAGCGCGCAATTCCTCACAATTACGTTTTGATACAAGTTTTAGTGGGTATGATGTCAAGTAGGCTAAAAGTCGTTTTAATACACATAATATTATTGAAAGTTAACCAGAATTATCTATTTTATTAAGTGACCCCAGGTACTACTACATGTGGACCAAGGTACATTACCAGTCTTTACCTTGGGTCGGTTTTCACCATTCATTTAGAATAATAGTTTTTCGTTGTTGTAGATCAAAATACATGTTTTGATTAAATATACGAATAGTAAAATGTTTACTTTACTTGTTGCCTTCACAGATTTTTTAAATAGACCAAACCAAAAAGTTAGCGAACGTAACATGAAAATTGGCCCACGGTATAACACCTTCCCCTACTATAATAAACCCCACTTTTAGGCTATTTGGTTGCGTTAAATTATTAAATATTAATCAAATATATAATGATTTCTCAGAAAGTGGGAGCTTAAAGTTTATATTTTAGTAATTTTCGTGTGAAGAAAACATCGGTCTGCGTAATAATTTGGCAATATTAAATAAAAATTGTGAACTGGTCGAACTATTAGGGGCTTATAACATATAGTTCGTAAATATTATATATATTATATATATATTATAATAAACCTAACTATACTCGTATTTGTTCGGTTAAACTAATTTCGATAAGAATACTGTTTATGTATTTAGTATTTACGTATAATGAGAGTCACAAAACGAAAGTACGTAATATTTTTTCTGTAAATTGGTTCAGATCCCACGATAAAACTTTTCCCGATTGTGAATCTTCATCGTTTCTACATACACCTTTTTTGGGAAACTTTTTTCTTTTCTTGCTGCCACTGATATATCGGCACAATGCTTGATGAAAGTTATACTAAAGATATTAAAAAATCACCATCTAAATATATTATTGGAACGCGAATTATTTATATGTTAGAAGATCGCCGGAAGTAACTTCTTTCGAAATTTAAGATCCCATTGTATGCCATTCAGTTGCGAATTGACCAAGCCATGGATATCATCAAAAATGTTCTTTTGATATACTACGGTTCTTATTGCGATAAATAAATAAATTGCGTGTGGGAAATGATTGCGAGGAGGCCCAAAGCCAGTTCCGCACCCTATTGCCACTTCAACTCGTGTTTGAGGTAGTTAGTGTTATGGTGCACTAACCTAGGGGGATCGACGGTTTTAGGTACTCTCCGAGATACCGCGGGTTGCAGCGTGTGAGCGTAGTTTTTCGGTCATCCACTCAAAGTGTGATCGCGCCGATCGTTGCTTAACTTTGAATACTGTTTGACCAGTACTCGCATTTCACCGCCACATTGCTCCCCTTATTGCGATAGTCGGTCTGCAATGATTGTGCTCTTATTCCATTATGTCATGATTTTCTTGGACAATTTTTGTAACGTTTTCCTGGATAGTTCAATTAAAAATTTGTTTCGGCCACCTCTATTCATTCGTTCTTAGGAAACGTTCAAACTAGATTATATTTTGCCTGTCAGTTTCGTCTGTGATACTGTCCTGTGCTTGTATGTAGTTCTCAGCTGCTGGTTTGTAACATGCTTTGGTTTTGATATCCGTAAGCTTTTTCAAAGGTAATCAAAATCGACTGCGTGTTTTTTTTGTAGTCGTTGTTTACTCTTTATGTCTCACACCTGTCACGTAGACACTACTGTACCGGCGGCTTTCCAATATGTTTCGTAATTATGTGCAAAATGTACCTACCTGTTCCACCGTATTGAGACATCGGAACTCTTTTCCATTGCGTTCCACGTATACGATTTTCTTATAAATCCGGTAACAGGGTGCAACATTATCTTAATCTTCTGGTTGAGGTGCAGAGTTATATGACTTCTTTCCTATTATTAATGTAAGCCTCATTATCTCTATTAATTTATTTTATAATCATTACAAGTTGTTTATTCATATTCATTATACGTAAGCATTCGTTCTGAAGAACTAAGTAATACGCTTTTGAGGACAGTTGAAGTGAAGTGGGTTTCTCTCCTGGTGCTATTTGCTTTTCCGCCAATTGTTGTAAGACGAACATGTAAATACACTAGCTTCACCGTATTAAACCGCTTTGTTCGTGACAGATTATATTTTTTAATACTCTACTTTATATGATAATCTTTTACCAAATAACTTCCCAAAGTTACATTAATAATAAAACTCTTCGGTTTGTTTTTTTTTGTAGATATTATAGGGGACTGTTTCAATTGGTTTGATATTACATTTTAATTAACGCAGTTATTCAAATAAATTGTTAAATGTTTGGTTAATTGTACCCCCATACTGAGTAGTTCAACTGGTGCACCTCTAGAGCTTGGTGCCGTTTTTCGTCGTTTGTAGGAACAGTTCTTCTATAGCAACTTTAAGATCTGCATCCATACTGGACATTATATAATCTTCAGCGTTTCATTCTTGCCTGTTTTTCATTTAAAACTTTTTATAGTGTTGAACCCATTTTGATGTTGCAATAGAAGTCATACTTCGGTTATTATTATGCTTTTTAAACGTTTTCAATAACTCTTTACCTCTGTTGATTGTACTCTGCCGATCATTTTATCAACTTTCATGTATTTACATTCCTAAGCGTCATTTTTACAACCATCAATGTCTTTCTCTAGTAGTTTATTTAACTGTTTATATTCTTGTAATGTTTCATTGTCCTTGATGATAGCCACTTGTGTCTTCAACATCCTTATCAATCCACCTGTATGGTGTTATTTTTCCTTGTTTCTTCTCTATCTTTCTTAAGACTTCTTTATCTATTTGGTGAATGGTGTGAGCCAGTCGGAGATACTCGGTTTCTATATCATGGTTTCTGCCATTTCCTTTGAGTTTAAATCTATTTTTCTATAGTTGGTGGATGCTTTCATCATTTAGTGGATTTATTCACAGATGATTTTGTTATTAATTTTAGGTTGGAGTGAGAAAACTGTGATTGCGATTGTAATGATAGGATACCGAGGATGGCAGAAAAATGTAATGATCTACATGTCCATACAGCCCAAAAGAATTGATATACTAATTGGCACCATTGCATGATACACAGGGAGTCAGTTGGTCTAAAGGAAAATTTTCCAGGAATTAGCTGTTGTCTGTTATACATTAAAATAAAGCTTCTAAGGGGCAGGATATTTATTTGAATATGTGATTAAATATAGATGCTAACAATTCGATACTATTACTTGAACTTAGGTAGGAAATATATAGTTTTGAAATCGCAAGATCACGAAGATACCAAGAAATTTGTAATCGAAGAACTTTTAATTAGAGAAGAATGTGTGTTAGAAATTTATAAATTATGGTTTTCTTCGGTTTATACAACATCTTTGGACCATATTAGTCTCCAATAACTCCAGTTTCGGCAAATTCAATATCAAAAGTTAAATGCAAATATTGTGACTGGCGACCAAGTATCAAACGAAAAAAACATTATCTTTTAAATTGTTTATTTGTTTTTAATACATCCGAAAATGAATGTTGTGCATTAACATCTCGTATATAAAATTTTAATTTTCAATTTGTTTTAGTCAATTTTAATAAACATTTCATTTTTCAGATACTTTGGGTTGGGATTATGGTTACCGGAATTACTTACACGATTTCAAGAGTTTCAGGAAGAGTATCCAAATGCAACCGCCAGTCTTCGTCACTTAACAAATATTACCAGAGTTAAAAGTAATAATGAACCTTGCTTTCCAGAGTTTGAAACAGCGCTTTTTGAAAGTACAATGGTGATGGGAATAAGCGCTCTGATAGGAAACGTTATTTCTGGATGGTGTGCTGGAAAGTTTGAACATAAAGTTATACCTCTAGTTACTATGTTTTTTGGATCCGTTAGTGCAGGATCTATATATTGGGTGAGGTCCTCTCTGCAGAATCTAGTGGCTGCCTCTATTTTCCAATCAACAATGTCGACAGCAAATATCGCCATTGGAAGCGTTATTGTTGAATTATTTCCAACTTCCGTGAATGCCATAGCAATTTGTGCAGTCATGTTTGCTGGAAGAATAGGAGCTATTATCAGCAATGTTATATTTGGATTTTTGATGGACTTAAATTGCGAAATTGCGGTGTTCCTTGTAGCTGCAGTTTTATTATTAGGCGCTCTTTTATGTCTATTGATTCCAAGTGGTGGTGATGAAAAACATCAAACCAAAAATATGTTGTCACAAAACAAAAATAATGTAGAGGTATCTGTTATTTCTGTAACTTCTATGTAAGCGCTCTATTTAGATCTTGGTATTGTATGTGTTGAAACCGATTTTCATATTTATTAATAATCGCCAGTTATTTCTGTATTTATGCATATAGTTGCTGTAACCTTATAATTCAGATACGAGCTTTCATACCGTACTGTTTTTGTTAGAACTAAATTAAATGAGTCTTATTTTGAAGAAAGTTTAAAAATTGTAAGAGTATTATGCTAGCCTTAACTACGTTAATGTTCATATAAAATATTTTATGTTGATTTGTATAAAAGAAGTTTATATATATATCTGATGACAAATGTTAACAGAAATGGTGTGTGACTTTATTTACTTAAAGAGGTTTTACACTACTTTCTACGACAATTGATATTCGTAATTCTAACATCAGTGTTCAATATATTTGCTCTCTACAAACTTAGAACAAATAATACAAAGAAAACGAATTATATCTTCAAATTATTCGCATTGACGAAAAAGACCTAATATTTTAAAAAGTGGGGCAACTTTTGGATTTATGCGTTTAACCATTTTCTGAATATTATCATCAAAGGTTAATTCGATATTGAATACTTTGACCATTTAATGTTTTTCATTGTGTATGATAATGAATTAGTTTTCACCATGTTCCGTTATATACATGAAACTGTAGATGAAGTAAGTACTTAATTATGTGGTGCGACTGAGCTTACTCACAAACGGCAGTTCTATTTCGATCAATAAAAAGGCGTGCCATGCAATTACTCTACGCATATATGAATGATAGGGGGCGGCCGCCCCGTATTGATTTTACATAGTTGCATTAATGATTAAAACACTTCCGCATTTTGCTAAACTCCTGATAATAAATTCTGCCGGCGCCGTGACGCTCCGGAGCCAAATCCGGTAGAAACAACTGCATAGTACGTTCCGGAGTTTTGTAGCAGGGGAAAATCAACATAGTATCGATGTTAAGGTGATTGTAGGTTTTATTGCTATTTAAAAATATGAAATATAACGATTATTATTTATCGAATTACTATTTTTTATACCTACTTACATAATATATGATTTTTAGTTTTCTATTGATAAATTTATTAAAGTAATTGAACGTTAAGTACGAATTTTGGGTCTCGCCGAGGAAGTTTGTGGCGAGTTTACTTAACAACAGTCATTGATGGTATTTGTTTTGATTGTTGTATGTTTTCTGTATAATATTAGCTTTATCATCATCAGGAAGGAACATAGTGTAAACATACAAGCTCTATTTATCGACTTTAAGCAACCTTCCGACGAGGTTGATAGAAAGGTAATAATAAAGAGAATGTGTGAAATGAATATACCCTGTAAGCAAATAAGGATGACGAAGATGATACTAGAGATAACCATAGCAGCTGTGGGAACTATAAATAATGCGTCCGAAGTATTTACGGTCAACGCTGGTGTACGCCAAGGGGATTCTCTTTCGGTAACGCTCTTCAATATGGCCTTGGAAAGTATAGTTAGAAAATCGGAGTGTAGTAAGACAATAATTAATAACGTGCCAATAATAGTGTACGCGGATGATGTAGTGATACTAACGAGAACAAGAAGAAAGTTGATAGAGACCTTTAGAAAGATAGAAACAAACGCAAGACACATTGGATTGAAGATAAACCAAGAAAAGATAAAGCATATGAAACTTCAGAGAGGCAACAGCAATATTACGCAGAAGTTAATATTAGACGGGTAGGTATACATTTGAAGAAGTAACAACATTTAATACTTAGGCGTTCATGTGAACAACACAAACGAGAGACGCAGCGACATCGAAAAACACTGCTACTGAGATAGAAAGTTTTCTATAGTAACATGAAAATCCTTGGCAACAGGCAAATTTGCAGAAAAGCAAAGATCAGAATGTATACAACGATGATACGGCCAGTGGTTATATATGTTGCGGAAATAATGTGACTCGCAAAAAGGGAAGAGGAACAACTGAGGATTTTAAGAGAAAAGTGCTGTGAAGAATATTGGTCCCGATAAAAAATTAATCAAGGTTAATATACCGTACCAAGGATGAACCACGAATTAACTGAAGAAATTAAATATTATAAAGTTCATCAAGTCTCAACGTAGAAGATGGGTAGGGCACGTGATAAGATGCGGAAATAATAAAACAATAAAGATGCTTGCTGTATGGCAACCCAGTGAAGATAGACCCAGGGGAAGATCGAGAGAAAGATGGTGGGAAGAGATTGTGAACGATCTGGAAACAATGGAGGTTAAAAATTGGAGAAGGAAGATAGAAGAGAGAAAAACATGGAGAGAAATAGTAGTGGAAGCAAAAGCACATATAAGATTATAATGGACTAAATAAGAAAACCAAGGGGACTGATCCTCCCCAAGAATTCGATGTATAAGTTTCACCATAAAGTAGCTACATTCTATCCGGAATATATAGCCCAATGAATGAATGAATCCTCAGGAAGGATTGGGCATAACCCGTACCGACTCATCACCAATACGATCGTTTTTGGAGTCCTCAATTTTTCTTCTTTCTCTAAGATTTATATTTCCAAGGAATGTGCGCTGTTCTGTCTCCTGGCATTCTTTCTATGTTTCGTTCCCATTTCGCCCTGCGATGTCTAATTTCGTTTGTGCTACATTATGTTCGGTATATTTCTATTGTTATTGTGCCTATATAGGGTGAGCCAGCTAAGTTGTCCCCCCTTAAAAGTGGTTGAAGCAACCCAACCTTACAGCAAGTGAAATTATCGAATTCTTTATAATATAGAAATGGATCTTAATTATTTTTTGTCAAGTTGAGCTCTGCTCTAGTACCCGATTAACAGTTTTACTAATATTAATATTGTACTAGGATTTACCAAAAAAACATCTATTGGAACAATTGTACTATAGTAAAAACTAAACAAGTGAAAAACTGTAGCTGTTGTACACGTCTCAATTATTCTCTTTGTAACTCATACTCATTTACTTCCGGAGTTCTTTATACTATTTATTGAATTGTATTGTACTCCAAAGAAAAATAACCAGTAATGAGTAATATCGCAATTTCTTGGTGATCATGGATGCACCACTCCTCTTCCAATCTAATTTACTCCAAATACATTATTTAAGTAATTCCTAACAATCCAACTGTAGGGAGCAGGACAGCTATCAAGTTTTTGTCGTACATTGAATTCTACATTTTCCAATCTTCAAATGTTTTGTATGAAATTCAAATAACGTTGCCAAGCTACATTTTTATGGAATATCCAATAACGTAACTACCTACTATGCCACATAAAACATTTGCGGAACAAACTCTTTGAAAATGGGTAACACGAATCCAGTGCGGAGTCTCTTGTGCGAAATAGTGCGAGTTATCACACACAACTTAAAAAACTAAGTTCCAAAAGAAGTTGATTTTAGAAGAAATTACAAAATCGCAATCTTCTTTGAAGGTTATTTTCATGCAGTTTGTGCACGAAAGTAACGTGATAGGAGTGAAATACATTTACTGTCAGAATTCTTCTAACTGAAGTTTTATTAATACCCACATATGTGCTTAGAATCCTTTGACTTACTTGGGGATGCTCATTCACTGCCTCTAACACTGCTAGTCTACATTTTTTGAAATTAACAAATTTTCCTTGGATTTTTAATGGAATAATTTTAATGACTGACCGTGGAAGTTTTAAAAATAATTTAAATTAAGTGTTTTCTTGGGAATGGGTTGTATCGCAAATCAGTACATCCTTAAAGTATACGAATATTTTCTAGTTGACTTGGCTATATTCGTATAGTATGAATAGTGCACTATTCAAGATAATTCTTAATTTGTATAGTAAAATAATTTATTTTGGTCTGCTTGACTGTATTATTTACAGGGTTGGAGTTATATTTTATTCATTTGATTTAAATGGTGAAGCGTACTTAATGTTTTACGATTTATCTACATATGCTTCCTGTTTTCCGAAAACGTGGTTAGCGTGGATAGATTGAATAGTTTCAAAAACTTTACGAATGCATGGTTGCAATAAAATCACAGAACATTATAAAATATATAAAAAACCAAACCCCATGTATAATTAATTTTTGTTTGTCGATTTATTTACTTTTTGCATTATTTGGTTTTGATTTTAGTTTGTATGACACAATAATGTAGTCTTGTTGGTTCTTGGTTTTCCTCTTATTAAATATAGTACCATATTTTCAGGGAAAGAAGATTCAACGTCCTCGAGATGGACTTCTGGAGAAGAAGTTGCGAAATATCTAGACTGAGTAAGAAATGACAGAATCAGGCAAATTATGGAGGTTGAGAGCACAATAAGCAATATCATTGAATAAAAGAAGTTGACGTGGTACGGGTATGTAAGAAGAATGCCAGATCACAGCAGTGGCCTTTAAAAATATAGCTCTGGAGACCCCAGTGGCGGCTTGTACTAAAGGGCACAAGGGCACGTGCCCACCCAACCACCAAGATAAACACAGAAAGAAATTCGCATGTAATTCAGTGCATTATTTTAATCTCATATTTTAACGATGGTATCAAATTTTCCTTCCGCACCAAAGGCGCGGCTAACACGCTCAAAACTATGTTCCGGGGAACGCTCTGATTTGTACCTATTTAGAGGATGATTCGGTTGCCTATCGGTTATCTTCGCTATACGCGATATACCAGGCGAATGGGGCACCGAGCACATTGTTCCCGTTTGCAGTCAACGTTTGAATTTGCACTTTGGAGCGCTGTTTTCGCGCAATCGCGCGTTTGAATTCAAAGACGAAAGTGACGTTTTTTCAATGATGGAAGTTAATTGTGTGCAAAAAGATCGACTGAACGCATTGGCAGTCCTATCAATAGAAAAGAAGTTCGTCCAGTCTATCCCGGATTTTGACAACAAAGTCATAAACGTCTTTTCCAGCATGAAAAATAGGAGAATGGATTTTATGTACAAAAAATAGGTAAGTTTTTTCTTGTACCCACCCTCTTTCTTAACTCACGAGCCGCCACTGGGAGACCCCAAGATAGAAGAAAAAGAGGAAGGCCAAAGACTGTATGGAATGACAATATATTAGCGGTAATGGAAAGGAAAGGTTTCACGGAACACGATTGGGAAGATATGGAGAGAACCCATAGGTGGCGACAGCCGTAAAATAATTGCTATATTATTATATTAAATTTTCAGCATTTTGCGATTGCCCATCTCTTGAAAATCACATAAAGATGCCCATGTTCAAATGCAATAGCATTTTCAGGCGTGAATGCAGGTGGGAGGGGTAACAGGAGTAATTGCCCCTCTGAGCCCTGAGATTTCGTTTTTTTAAATCTATCTTAATAAAATATTAAAAGAACAAATGTTTAAAAAGCTAACGAACTAAGGATCACATAATCAAAAATAAACAGTACCTAGGTATAGTCCACTTCAAAGTTAGATATACTTCTTTAAATATTAGATTTTCGAAGAAATTATAAAGACCTATTTTTGAAAAAGAGAATACTGGTTCAAAAGCCGAAATAAAACCTAATATTTACAATCTCGTTTTCAAGATATGAACTAATTTCCACATTTTTAAATAAACTTTTCACTTCTGGCTCAGATTTCATCCACTTTTCACACTCTGCTTGAATTACAGTACGGTCGCGATAATCCGAATTAAATGGGACTGCGGGGTGTTAGGATTAGCAGAATTGTCGGATTACCGAGAACAGACTTGAATTAAAAAACAATTAGCTGCTTTACTCCTATCTCCTCCACTTTCTCAAAAAAATATTGCGAAATGGTTCAACGGCGGCGTCAACTGCTAATAATTTTCCATCATAAATAGTGAACAACCTAATTGCTTGCCTTTTTTTTAATTGTCCAGCCATCCAGTACTGGCGTAAAAATCATCCTTGCGAAATTTACTTTAAAGTCAAATAACGTTCGATTACCGAAAAATTTTGCTTTCTCAAGCAAAATATCTTCTGCTAGTGGCGTAGATCGTAACCTTTTTTGAAATGAACCATGTAATTAGGGTCGTTGTTCCTGTACATAATTTTAAATTTTTTCGTTTCCCAGGCCCATTATTGGTTGATGTCACAAGATTTATCGACATCGTATTTAGCGCTAATTCACTCACACCTAATCCATTGTCTAATAAATCTTGGACTAATTTTGATTTTTATGCTACTGTTAAAGTGGTATGTTTTACATTTGGACATACTGCTGGGGTTTACATAACACGAACTAAAGGATACAATTGCAAATTGCCTTTTATACTTGTATATGTATGTGTTATTATCACAACATGTTAGTACAAATGACTCAAAAACTGCACGAAAAAAGCAACGCAGTAGTTAAAATAGATGACAAATTGTCTAATCACTGTAAAATCAGAAAATGAACAAAACAAGGTTGCATTTTGTCACCGATGTTATCAATATATACAGCGAGTAGGTATGTTATGAGCATGAGACAATGAAAGCCGTCAATATGGGCTAGACACTAATAATGAAAAGACGACGGTCATGATCGCCGACCGAATAAATAACAATAGACCAGACATTCGACGAGTGTCACATACATCGTGCATGACCAATTCATATACCCCGGAGCGATTATCAGTAATGAAGGAGGAAGGAGACAGGGAATTAAAAGACGCAATGAAGTGCTAGAAATGCTGCTCGCAACTTGCAAAAGATTAAGAAAGATCAAGACATCACCCTCAACACAAAGAAATTCATCATAAAAACTTTAGTATTTTTTGTAACGCTGGATGGTGCAGAATCATGGACTATGAAAGCACAAGATCGAAGAAGAATCGACTCGTTGGAAATGTGGTGCTGGAGATGAGTTCTTCACATACCATGGACAGCGAGAGGAACAAACGAATCCGTCGTTGACGAAATTAGAGAGCCCAAATGGTTATCGCAAATTGTAAACCAACGTATATAGGGAATAGAAACAACAACGACAACTAGAGGAAGGCAGCTATGTCTATGGATCACGACTTATCTGCAAAGATAAAAAACGAAGAAGATGAATGTATTAGTGGGTTATTTATTGGGGAAGTACCGCCTGTAATTGTATTGTATTTCATATGTAATTACACATCGGTGGTTCCCCTTTCTGCCATTTAAAATTTGTAAAATGTACAAATTCCCCAACGACACTTACTTTGTAGGAAAAGGAGGAGTGTACAATCAAAGGCGCTGTTCGGATTGACACGATTTTTTCGGATTATCGAGACAAGGGAACTCGAGTTGACCGCTGTTCGGATTACTGCGAATTCAAGTTAATTCAGATTAACGCGGCTGTACTGTATTATTAGCATTGCAAAACAATGAAGTTTATAAAAATCGGACAAGAAATAAAAACGTTATTTACGTTTTAGGGATTTGATGTAAACAAACTTTAACGCTTCATACCTCTGTAACGGTGACGAATTCTAAAAAAATGTATTACCTACTCCCCCCACCCCCCCCGAGAATATCACCTGAACGAGAACGAGAAAAGTGTTCTCCATTTAATGATACTTATGTCTGGCTCTCTTTTTGAAAAGTTATATTTTCACTGCTATAGATCTTTTTGTCTACTTTATTTTTACACTGCGTTTGTGGTTGCAATAAATGTAGATAAGTTGCGGAAATTGGGTGCCTGTATCAAAATTACTGAAATATATAATACTGTGCCTTGGTGTTGCGACATTGGTGATGTTATGATGTAGATGTAGAACACAGCCAACACCCAGTACTTTTTATATTTGGATTTTACTTACTTGAGCCAAGGTTCAAAGTTTATCAGAAATTCCAATGATCGGTATAAAAATAAATAACAAATAATATTGTTGTACTGAACCTTAGTAATTACATGCTACTTCAACAGATTGTTTGGATTTTCTTATCTTGTTGTTTTACATTTTATTCTTTGCCGCCTTTATTAACACGTTCTCATTCGCTTCTCAGAGACCACGACCGGCACCGGATACACATGGGGGAAGGGATATAAACCGGTGATAACGTTGTGTAGAGAGGAAGCAGACTCGTACTGATAAAACGCTACAAATAGTCATATCTTGTACTTAAGTATACTAACAAAAGGTCATGGAAAAACCTACAGTTTTAATATTAGGTGGTACGTTTGAATATTTCATTTAGCATAACCTAAAATATGCATGCTCATTCTAATTTTATTTCCAAGGATGTGGATTCATAGGCAGAAATCTTGTTGCCTATTTAATATCCAACAATTTGGTGGGATTTATCAGGATTGTGGATAAAGTGCCTCCTCAGGTTGGTTGGCTCAATTCAAAACACCAAGAATATTTTAACAGTCCATTAGTTGAATTTAAAAGTGCCAACTTAATCAATCTAGGTAAGTTGTACAATTATCTCTTGTAATACGCTTCTATAATTCGGCAGATCTTGATAAACTGTGATGCCGTAAAATTGTTTTGCCATCCATAATACGAAAGAAATTATTTAGCACTGCATAACTGCATTGTGACGCTTTAAATTTATGTCTTTGGAATACTTCTTTAGGGCAAGGATCAATTTATGGCTAATACAGTGCAAGTTAGGACAGTAAAATTGCTTTTGCTAATAAATGGTTTTAACATGATTATTACGGGCAGGAATGTAACTACGAAATAGCAATGAAGGTACCTCTATAAAAATAAAAGAAACTGCCAGTTTCAGTAATCTAAAGTAGATTTTTGTGTGCTACAATAAAAATAATTGTTTAGTATGCTTTGTTTATGTTAGGAGTAACCTTTCCTCAAGTGCTTGAAATGTATGCATTCCAAGAGTATCTTTTTATTTGCTGCCTTTTTTACTATAGGCAGTGTAAAATACCATTCACATGTTATCGGTTTTTGTATGTCTGTGGAAAGAACGTTTTTTTAAAATTATAGTGGTTCTCAGGTTGATTTGCTTCATACTTAATCTTTATTTGGAAACTGTAGCTGTACATTTAAAGGAGTGCGGTAAGGCGCATCAACATTGGTTAGTGGCATATGTAGTATCCACATTTCATAGTGCTAATATCTAAATCTAAGGTGTTCTGTTTACAATATTATTAGTTAACTTAAGAAATGCATTTCTATGGAATTACCAATAAAATTGACAATTTTACTGCTTGATATCAAACAGTTGTTACTTTGTTTAAATTGAAATCTCCATAATTATCATATTGGATTGCAGAATATTATCAAGCGTAACTAAATTTTCAAAATAATTGGCATAAGCCCATTTAAAAGTAAATGAGTAGATAATGTAGAGAAAATGTTCTTATTTATCTTATTTTCCTATGATTGGGTTGGTTGTGGATATGTATGTGTAAAGGTGTTACTTCCGTTATTGTAGTTCACATATTAACTGAAATGTTTCAATGTTTTGCAAAAACGTCTATGAGTATGTTTTAATTTAATACTTTGGCTAATGGTCGAACCTATTGCTATAATAAAATAGTACAATTTAGATTCCTGTAAAAATGCATTTACTCCATCAAATGAAGTTGAAACGTGGGATTTCGTTGTTAACTGTGCTGGAGAAACTAAACCTGCTCAAACCGATCCAGTTTATAAAGAGGGGATACTAAAACTTAGTTTGAATTGTGCTAAGGAAGCAGCATTAAGGAAGGTAAAACGTTATGTGGAAATATCATCGGGTCAAATGCTTAGTTCTGAGAAAGTTGCTCACAAAGAGGATGATCCTGTTAATCCATGGACATTTGTAGCAAGGTGGAAGCACCAGGTTAGAAATAAGTTCCTATTGTATCTTGCTTTAAGTATATTGGCTGAGAAGGTTACCATTATGTAAACAAACTGGCTAATAAATTGCAATTTGCATAAATTTCCTGTGTCAATATGTTACAGTCTTTTTGACAGGATGTTGTAGCTCAAGAACTGAATATCAATTATTGTTTAATGAAAACATTTTACTTTAGGCTGTAAATCACAGATGCTGCTGCCACCATGTGACTACCGATAGCCATATGCTCTTGTTTATATTGTGGCCCCTTTCTAAGTGATCAAAGTTGTTGTTTTATGTGAATCTTTAAATTTGAAATTGATGTAAGTTTCTAATATTTATAGTTTTTATTAGGTAGAGACTGAACTGAAACAGATACCAGATTTACAGTATACAATTCTCAGACCTGCTACTGTGTATGGGTTGGGGGATAAGATGGGACTTATGCCACGTATTATGGTAACAGCAATATATAAACAACTGGAGGAAACTATGAAACTTCTGTGGAATGCAGATTTAAAAATTAATACCGTACAAGTTGATGATCTTTGTCAAGCAATATGGTTTGTTTGCAATAATAATGAAACTCTTGGGCAGGTAATATTGCAGTGTGTGTTAAAAGACGACAAACATATCTAAACACGTTCTTATTTTAGATTTACAATGTTGTAGACGATGCTATGTCCACACAAGGAAGCATTTCTACTTTACTAATTGATATTTTTAATGTTAAAGTGGATTATTATGGTAATATAGTTTCTGCAGCGGTTGATTTATCAGGCGTTGCTGATGAAGCAAATGATAAGCACTTGAAACCTTGGGCAGAAGCGTGTCGGAGAGACGGTATCCATAATACACCATTGTCGCCACATATGGATTCAGAACTTCTTCTTCACAAACACTTGAATTTGGATGGCAATAAACTTAAAAATCTTGGTTTTAAGTACACTGTACCGAAACCATCAGCTAATTATTTGAAAGCAATCGTTGATGATTATATTTCTATGAAAGTTTTTCCTCAGTCTTTGGCTTGATAAGAGTTTGATGATTATTTTTGAAGTTAATCATTTAAGGATATTAAGATTTTGCTTCTTAAACAATTAGAATGGTCATAACTAGTTTCTTTTTGTTCTTTTATAAATTGGGCAGGAACTGATAAAGTATACCATTCTAATGTGGATGATTTACTTCTATTATTGCAATGAAAGCGATCTGCATGTGCTAAGACATTCCATAGTTTGTAAGGTTTTATTTAAGTACTGCTTTATTGTGATTTAATTTTGTAGGTATTTTTGTACCTAAAATTGTTAAGACTTGCGATATTTTTTTTTGTAATATTAAGTGGTTAAATTATTTTTAATATTTGCTTATTTGTAAGATTTTCATAAAGCATGTGATTTACAAAATTGACAAAAAATAGGTTTTCTTTACCAACCTTGTCTATACAAACAATTGTCTTCCCTTACAATCATTAAATTATACAAAATAATCCAGTGCATTGGACTTTGAGTTGTAAACATTAAGAATTGTTAAGCTTTCAGTATAAAATGATTTAGTTTAGTTAAAGTTAGTAAGAAAATCACAATGTGCCTAAATATTTCTGGTCCTAGTTATGGTATTATTCACAACTGAGTAAATATCTGAACATGTAATTAAAAGGTAAATTTGTAATTTTGGTCCAGAAACAGCCCTCCGATTGTGTTAATAATAATGTGTTCAGATGAAAAATGTATTGTGATTCTTTTATTATTAATGTGTATGTGATTTTATTGTACTATTGAATTGTGAATAATTATCGTGGCCAATTTTGTTATTTTGTTAAATGTGAAGTTTCTATTATTCCTTTTTCAGGTAAAAAAAATAATAGAACCTTTGTGGTACTTACATGGCAATTATTAGTACCTACATACACTGTTATCAAAATGATTGTTACAAATTGAATATAAGATTTATACAATTAAATTGCCTTTTATTACTTTCATACAAATGTTTAACAAGTTTAGCAGTAACATAAAATACAGAAATGCAGTTTTTAATGGCATTTAATATAATTCTTGGTTATTAAAATAGAGCCTATTTAAAATGTATGAACAATTGGAGTAATGATAATATTCATTTTCAGTTGATCCCTTTTTGATCCGGTTAAGTATAAACTCCTATTCATTTTCTTATCCAACTCTGTTACACAGGATACTTTTTCGCCAGCTTGAGGATTAAGTTCTTCAAAAGGTATTAAATTATCAATAACTAGTACTCTGTCTTCAGAATTAAAACGATGGATTCTTTGAGTAACTTGCATTATGTGTTCTGCACCACCTTGTGTGCCATACAATAAAATTCCCACACGAACTTTTATATTTTCTTTTAGTTCTCGACATGTCAGAGATAAACGAACAGTGGATTTTACTCTCTCGGGAACTTCTAATGTTCCCTGCCATACAATTAAGAAACATTTCTTAAAGCATACCCCTTTAGGATACAGATCAACAACCCACTCGCTTATTTTGTCTGCTTCATGTTCTGCTGCCGACATATGAGTGGAAAACACAAAAGTAGATACAGTGTAACTAGGTAAGTCCGACACATTTTCAATTAATAAAGTTGTATTAAAGCTATCACAAGTATACAGTCGTGGGGTACACAACAACTTTCCTTCTTCACTGGTATAGAACGAATCTATTTCATCCATTCTACCCTTCTGATAAAGCATTCCAATGGCCATCCTTTCTAATAAAATGTGACTGTACTGTTTTAACAGTGGCGATAATAGGAGATCGGCTAATTCACAGGGTGACATCATAGGAAACCTAATGCATTTCATAACTGCTTCTACTATGTTTTGCATATGATCTTGCACATCGTCGTCAGGTATATTAAGCTGTTTTAACCGAAACTGCTGTAATTCTAACCAACGAACCACACAATTATATAAAACTATTTCATTATAAACTATCACATCACTTTGTTTAAGTAAATCACAGAGTAAATCAACTTCAAAATTGCTAAAATCCGGAGTATTGGCTACTGACTCAAAATTCCATTTGATGTAGTTTTGGCAGAGGCTGGCAACATCAATATATCCACAAGTAATAGTATACTGCAACCAGGAAAATAGTTGATTGTGCGATGCAGCATGAGCTATGTGCTTACACATATATTTTACACAAATTCTTGTTAGGCTCTGTAATACAAAACAATAATTAATATGAATTTTATGAGAGAAACTGTAACTACAGTGTAAACTCCATTTAACGCCACTCGATTTAACGACAAACTCCCTAAAACGTCGAAATTACTTGACTTTGGTTGGTTTACCTTGTCCATACAATGATACACTCTATGTAGCATCACACCCACTCTAAATAACGACAACAATACGTCATTATTAAGCAATAAACAGTACTTTCTAAGTTGCCGAAATTAATAAGAACTGCAGCTGTGTACGTTCTTTTGTTTGTTATTTTGTTGCTTTATTGTCTAGCACGTATTTACCTCGACTGTCGGCATCATACGTACCGCAGATTCTAAGAAATTCGTTCTTTTGTTTGTTGTGATTACCTTGCATGTGTTTACCTCAGCTGCTAGACTGTCGCTAGGTTGTTATGCAATGTCTATACGTTATCATATTCTTAGTTGCTCACAAACTTTCAAACTGTGAACATGGCGAGTAAGAGAAAATCTTTGTGTATTGACGAAAAAGTTTTATTAATACGCGCAATAGAGGAGGGAGAAAAGATAAGTGATGTTGGAAGACGCTTTGGATTCAGTCGCTCTACCGTGTCTACAATAAGGAAGAACAAAGAAAAAATTCTACAAGCAAAGGAGGATGGAAAATCTTGTAAGAAATTAAAGAAACCTAAATACGAAGATTTGGATCAAGCTATGCTATCATGGTTTCACAGACAGCGCCAGAATAATATGCCTGTCTCGGGGCAGATCGTGAAAGCTAAGGCAGAGAAGTTTTCTGAAGAACTTGGCTTAACGGCTTTCAAAAGATGGCTCGGAAAGTTCAAGCAACGTCACCATATCAACTATGGTAAAATTAATGGAGAAGCACGAAGTGTTGATACGAATGTTACTCACGACTGGATTAATAGAGTGTGGCCAAAATTGAAAGAAAAATACTCTCCAAGTGACATTTTTAATGCTGATGAAGCCGGAATTTTCTTTAAGTTGACCCCCGATAAAACTTTGAAATTTAAAGGAGAAAAGTGTGTGGGAAGAAAACTCTCCAAAGAGCGTATCGCAGTGCTTGTAGCTGCTAATATGAATGGCACAGAAAAAAGGAAGCTGGTGGTAATAGGCAAATCAAAAAATCCGCGGTGTTTTAAGAACATTAAACAATTGCCAGTCACCTATAAAGTTAATAAATCAGCCTGGATGACAAGTCAACTTTTTGAAGAAGAATTGCGAAGGTGGGATGCAGAATTAAAATGAAAGGGACGAACAACTGCCCTGCTCACCAAACACGACTAGTGTTTTACAACCAATGGATCAAAGCGTTATTAAAAGTCTCAAGGGTCACTACAGAAGGAAACTATTGATGGAGCTGGTCGAATCTGAGGGTAAAACATCTATTAACATGCTGCATGCAGTAAATTTTTTATCCAAAGCCTGGGAAGAAGTGACAGCAACAACTATACAGCACTCTTTTCGTCATGCTGGACTTTGTACCAGTTCTGCGAGTGATGAAGTAGAAACGGGACCAGAGTTTGAAAGTGAAGATGACCTTCCATTAATTGAGTGGGTTCAACAGTTCAACATGCCACAAAATTTCACTGAAAATCTACAAACCTACATAGAAGTAGACGACAGCCTGGCTACAACAGCTTCACTTACAGATGAAGAAATTTTAGATTCGGTGAGAAAAACTGAGGAACAACAACAAGGGGATGAAGAAGATGAGACGGATTATCCTGATCCTCCACCAAGCATTAAACAAGCACTCGATGCAGCGGAATTATTAGAAAAATACTATTAGTATAACCAAGCTGATCCCACAGTATCCCAAGATATGAATAAAATACATAAGAAAATACAATTAAAATACTGGGGCAGCAAAAAACGTCAGACGAAAATAACAGACTATACGCGTTGTTATTTGTATCAATATTGATGTTTGTTGTTTGTAAATTTTATACTTTATTAGTAAATACATATAGGGATTTTTTTTAGTATACATAGCCTATGTATACTTTTAAAAGAAACGCGTCAAATTCGCCTATTGTGTATGCAACCAACTATACCGACAACTAAAAATCAGAAACAAACGTCACTGTAGGTAGTTGTCAATTATTTGAGTATGAAGGTTATGTTGATGCAGTGTTTATATTAAATAAGTAAATCAAAATGAGTTGAACAACAACGACGATTATATTGTAAAACATTAAATATCAATAACAGGAAACGGAAATGAAAATAAAAACAACAGTTACAACAAGTATTCGAAATGGCCACCTTGTACTTCTAAACAATAACCTAACCGGTGTTGAAAACCACGCACAGCATTCGCAAGAAAGTTGGGATTCAAGCTATTGCATTCGGTACGTATGCGATCTTTTAATTCATCAATATTTAGTATTGGAATATTGGTATAAATTTTTGATTTCAGATATCCCCAAGCAAAGAAGTCATTGGGTGACAAATCTGCAGAGCGCGGGGGCCACGCTATAGGACCGAATCTTCCTATCCAACGTCCTGGAAACTTGTCGTTAAGAAAATTTCTTATTGCATTCGTGGAATGCGGAGGGGCACCATCCATCTGAAACCACGGGTCATCGATGTTCAAGTTTTCTATTGCCGGAATGATGTTGTTTCTTAATAGCTCTAAAAATTTGGCAGTATTGAGATTACCATCAATAAAATATGGACCGATAAGCTTATTTTCAACTATTCCTAGCCATACGTTAACTTTCCCAGTGTATTGACTGTGAGTTAAGTTTTGTAAATGGCAGTTAGTACGGGACCAATATCTAGAAATAAGTTTATCAGGATAATGGATAGTGGATAGATGAGGAATTATAATACACACCGAAAATTTTGTGAATTGACTTCTCCATTTATTGTGAAAGTTGCTTCATCACTAAAAACTATCTTATTTAAAATGTATTCTTCTTCATGCAGCAAATTAAAGAATGTTTCACAAAAGATTGTTCGTTTTTCTTTGTCTTGATCGAATAGTTGTTGGTGATTCGAAAATTTGTACGATTTATATTTAAAATACTTTTAGTGTTTTAAATACCGAGGTTTTAGAAACATTAAAATGTGAACCTACTTCTCGTAGTGATACTATCGGGTTTTCTTCAACGTAGCATAAAATATTTAATTTCATTTCTTCTGTTAAAACGTGATTAGTTTTAGTTCTTATTTTATGGGAATTTATTACGCATCCCTCCGATTTAAATTTTCTAACAATTGTTTGTATGGTTCGAATGCAAGGAATAGGTTTTTCTGGATATTTTAGTGAAAATAAGTCTCTCACAGTTCTTAAGCTGTTACCATTCTGATACCACATTAGAATTTCCACTTTTTCGTCTTTACTGTACATGATTGTATAAAAAACGCAAGAAGATACTAAATAAAGACTAATTTTATTTTTTGACATTTAATTAATTTGATTGCTGTGGTCACAGCATGCTTGAGTTGTGTGTGATACTATCGGGTTTTTTTCAACGTAGCATAAAATATTTTTTTCATTTCTTCCGTTAAAACGCGATTAAGTACTTTCAGTTTTTATTTTATGGGAATTTATTACGCATCCCTCTGATTTAAATTTTCTAACAATTGTTTGACACTAAATAAAGATTAATTTTATTTTTTAGCATTGAATTAATTTGATTGCTGTGGTCACAGCATGCTTGAGTTGTCTGTACAGTTGGTTGCCTACACAATAGGCGAATTTGACGCGTTTCTTTTAAAAGTACACATAGGCTATGTATACTAAAAAGAAAAATTCCCTGTATGTATTATAATAGTAAAATAATATTGATTTTTCTTCTCTCCATTTACCGACAACTCTCAATAACGCCATAAGCCATAAAATGCGCAGTCCCTTAAGTGTCGCTATATAGAGTTTACACTGTATTATAATTCTATGGTAGTAAACAATTAAGTGACAGGATTAATTTCAAAACAAAATCATAAAATGGTGAGTTGGTGTGCAAGGTGGTTCTAAATGTACGTTTTTAATTATTTCAACATTTAAAAAGTAACGATAACCCAAAACTTTGACTAGCGTTTTAAGGCAAACTGTTGTGTTATGCATATGAACTAGGAGTACCTTCTTTTGTGGTTTTTAATTCTCTTTCAGGTAACAACCTAACACTTAATAAAATTCTATAGATAACAAAGCTAGGGCTAACATAAAATTTAAGTATGTACGAAGTTAAGTGCCTCTTACTGTCTTCTAGTTAATGAAAATGTTTCTATTAATTTATAACATAATAGAAAACATGTGTACCACACCTGTAATAAATATTTTTACATTTGTGGAAATTACCGTAAAAAGAAAAAATTAAACTTTATTGCCCTATAACTTCTTATGGAAGGACTTTCTACATAGGATTTATTCAGTTTAATTTAACCTAAAGAATCTATAACCAAATGGGTCCCATTCTTTTTGAAATATCCTCTATAAATGCTTATGTATACTTTGGTTTTAACATTAACTTTGTTTTTGCGAAATAGTGCGATTTATATGTGGTATTAGATTTGTGTTTTTGGTTCTGATTAGTAGAGCCTCATGTGAAATTTAAATAATCTTCCGTATGTAAGTTGAAGTACAACATGCCCTACATGAAAAAATAAACACTCAAGCATTCTTTAGTTTTTGCAAGCTAAATTATCATAATGCATTTTTGCGAGTCATACTTTGCTGCTAATTCTAATTTAATATTTTGTATTGCACTCGAAAAAACCAGTTAGTTAGTGGACATATGAGTGTAAGAGTTACAATACTTTAAAATAAAGAAAGAGAGCTAGATAGAATATGTACGGTAAGGGACAACTGGGCGCCGCCAACTGGGCGCCGTCGACTGGGCGCCGCCGACTGGGCACCTGCCAACTGGGCGCCAAGCCAACTGGGCGCCAAGCCAACTGGGCGCCGCCAACTGGGCATCAGCCCAACTCGGCGCCAAGTTATATTCGAGGTCACAGTAAATGCAGTCGCTCCGTTGAGGCGATCGAATCCCGACTGGGGCGACCGCATTTGCCTAGTATAGTTAGGGTGTTTAGTATGTAAGGGACGCCCGCGCCCCCTGAAATAATGCGAAAGCGGTTCGGGGGGGGGGGGCGGTAGTATGAATGAGTGCGAAAAAAAGGTTAGGTTGGGTTAGGTTAGGTTAGGTCAGGTTTCAAAATTTTATTCGGACTGTTGGCCACACTATTCTCACAATTAACTTTAAGTTAAGAACGTAAATATAAATTTGTTAATTTAATAAATAAAGTTTGTCAAAATCACACAGTGTTAATTATTACATAAAAAGAGGTAGAGAAAAAGAAATATAGCACTTAAGCAAAATAATAGAAAAAGGAGTCTGATTTATAGAATAAAGTGAAAAGAAGTTAAGTGTTTTGCAAAACAGCAACTTTCAACATTTGTATTTTCTTAGGGTGTGGCTTCATTCCCTTTTTAATTTAATTATTATTTTGAGCTGGCGCCGAGTTGGCTTGGCGCCGAGTTGGCGTGCGCCCAGTTGGCTTGGCGCCTAGTTGGCTTGGCGCCGAGTCGGCCGGCGCCCAGTCAGCGGCGCCCAGTCGGCGGCGCCCAGTTGTACCAGACCCGAATATGTATCCATTATAATTAATGTTTTAGAATTATTAGTTAAAAATTTGTTGCTGCTAATTTTAAATTCTTCTTACCTTAACTATGTACTTGTCAGCAAGCGCTAATATTGCCATAACATTGGTGTGAGTAATAATTATTTTCCCAGTATAAAAGTATTCTAAAAATAAGTGAAATACACCTTCACACTGCGGAAGCTCTTGAAGAACAATTCTGCTTTCGTGCCATTCACTCCATTCTGGTTTCATTAGCATCGCCTGTGGATTTAAAATAATTGATTATGGCTGTTTACTAAAATGTAAAATGCTATTAAGATTAGCGTAATTCTATAGAATTATACATGTTAATAAAATTTATGCCAGAATTTTATATTTACTTATAAATTTATGAAATGTTGAAATCTGTGTGGTTTAGCCATTTCAAAGATGGATGTGAGGATGTTCAAAATCAAAACCATGCTGATTACTTTATTCAATAGTGTGTGTTCCATAAAGAATTCTTGTCTGAAGTTCAAACAGTAAACAGTGTAGTCTATGTTGAAGTGATGAAGAGATTATTGCAGCATATTTCTCGAGGAAATTCTGCACTGTTTGTGACCTCATTTCTCATGAAATACAGAGTTTTTTATATCAATGAGCATCCTATTTATGACTTGACACGAGCACATTTTTTCTCTTTCCTAAAGTGAAAACTGTTCTCAAAGGGAAATAATTTGAAGACGTACAAGATATTCAGAAAAATGTAATTGTCGAATTGTTGGAAGCAGTTTCCTCAGACGCCAACTGTTTTAAAAAACTTTTAGAACGTTGCAGTATGTGTATTACAGTAAGTGGATATTACTTTGAATAAATACCAAAATATTCTTGATATTTAAATTATGATTCATTCTATTGTGCCAGTTTGGGGATTAAATTGCTAAACCTGATATTTACCATAGACTAAATACTGCAGAATAATCCTGTAAATAAAGGATAAACACAGATATCCCTTCATTTTATGCAGAATGAACAAAAATAAAGAGATAATAAACCCCTTATCCTATAGTGGGTTGGGCCAGGTGATCTACCAGAATATTGTGTAACATCATAATTAATGTATCTTCTTCTTCTTCAAGTGCTTTATCCCTAAATATCTGCAGTCATTAATGTTTACAAATATCCTGAATTTTCTTAATATATTAGTTGTTGATCAGTACCAAAACACACCGCACAGAGGCGGCCGTGGGCTAGAGGTTAGCACGTTAGACTTCTACGCCGATGCAAAACATTAGCTATTAAAATTAAATGGCAAGTTTATTGTGGAGACTTATTTATACTAATATATGTAATTAAGTGGACAACTGCGGGAAGTATCCGACTGTAGGAGACATTACCCTTTTAATAAGCTTTTCCACTAATATAGTTAAATTGAAGATAATATTTCTATAAATTAGCTAAGTTTAGAATTTATTCTGCAATTGTTTTCAATCAGAAATTTGAGGACCATTAGATCAGCATGCTCTGCAATCGTAACATTTGATATTTGTTTCATTTCTAATGGATCGTGTATGATGGTTCATAGTACAGTTTGACTAAATATTTCCCTTCTTCGCAGGTAATAATTTAAAAAGTTGATTACTATATATTGCTTTCAGGTAGCTGTTGATGATCATTGGTCTTAAATAAAGTCTGTTGAAATATGAACTTATATCTGCTAGTACAAATAGCAGCAATTTCCCACACACACAGAATTCTATTAAGAAAAAGATTTTACAAGAATCTACCTGAAATACGTCACTAGAAGCACAGAGGATTAAGCGATGGGCTGCATGCTCCTTTTTACCAACTGTCATAAAGACATCACACATTTGACGATCATGATAAAGGTTTTTTAAAGTGTTGAGTATGTTTTCCGAATTGTCTATCTGCAAGCATAAAAACAAGTTTTGTTGTATAACCAAGTCCACTTATTTGGTTACGCCATACCGTCATTTGACAAGAACTTTCTTCAGACTCTGAATTTCCATCAAACTCCCTGATTTTTGTGTTAGAAGACATATTCTCGTCATCTTCAGAACAATATCCATGTCGCATCATTCTAATAAAGAATGTTGTTTCAGCTGCTATATTTTATATAGGGAATAACCAAAACTGTTAATTATAAAATAATAATAATGGTGTAGTATTTAATAACACTTCTTGTGAAAATAATTAATACTTTTTTCATTTAATAATAACATAACCTAACAAATATCTAACCTTACTTACGTCCGCAACAAATGCTTTATCATGTTTCAGTTAGTCATTATTATGATCAAAGTTAGATAAACATGTAAAAAAGATATAGTAACCTGCAATTTAATGATTTTACTCTTAGAAATAAATAAATTTCAGTAACAGCAATGACAGTACTTCGATATCTGCGCAATACCAATGGAATTTGAAAATCAGTTGTAAATAACATACAAGGTGTTTCAAATTGAATGTTCCACACAAATAAAAAATAGTATATTCTTCAACGAGTGTAGAATGACAGCTATTATTCGGCTCGTGACAGAATCATCCGAGTGAATAATAGCTATTCTACACGAGTAGGAGACTATACATTCTCTACGACTATTTCATAGGAAGTTACAATTTTTGGTCTGAATCAGTATTATAAAAATTTTGCTTTAGATGAACGTATATCGGTTCACTAGCCACAACGATTTTATGCCGTGTGTACTGTTTGTGCGATTTCCTCGGCAGTAAATTACACGTCGTTTTCGCGGTTTCCGTTATTTCTGGTGGCAAACATATCTCAGCGTTTTCGCTGTCTGAATTATTCATACCTAGTTCTTACTGTTTTTACGAATACGAAAATTTAAAACTGTTTTTGATAGTTACTTCAAAAACAAGTGGGAGATCCAAGCGCTAACATGCCACGCCCATTGGATTCTGATTCATT
>JABXWE010010056.1:0-41182 GCA_014611495.1 Limonius californicus
AAAAAACGTCTACATTAGGCATAATATATGTATACAACTGTTGACTTCTATACTAACATAATTGCTAGTTTGCTAATTTTATTTAATTATGTCTCAATCTATATAGAAAAATTATGTTCTTGATGAGCTTTCAAACATTTCTTTTATAAATCATTATTCCCAATTTGTGGGTTTGTCAAATTTAACTATTGATTTTTCAAAGCTTAAATAAATTTACTAATGGGAGGATTTTTACTCGTTTATTTTTAGCTTAAATATTAATTTCGATTGTGAGCTTTCAGATTTAAAATATTATAACACAAGTTGCAGCTTTAATACTTTTTAAAGTAGAAAAGCTGCAAATTTATATTTAATTAGTTATTTCGAAAACTTGCAAAGTTGTAATTAATTAAATAAAAGTTTGTGTTTTAGATTGAGCTTTTAAGTCTAATTGATTTTAAATTTAAAGGTTCTACTGTTTTCATAAATCTATCTTGACTGATAACTTTGCAAACTAAAATATTTAGCAGATATATTTTAAGTTTCTGAGTTATACACAAAGCTTTTACTACTATCTGAGAATTTTCTACTTTTGAATTCAAATAAGAGCTTTCGTGTGTAATTGATTTTGATCAATGTTTTATGTGGTTGTGCTTTTTATCCTAAATTATAATTAGAATTCATGATTTCTGAATTTCGTGTTATAAAAATATTCAATTACAGGATTTACTGAATTCTTGATCATTATTTTCTATAGTGCGTAAAGCTTCCCGATATTAAATTTTGCAAATGGAGTATAGGCTTTCAAACTTAAAACAAGCCAGAGTTTTGAATTATTCAGGCTTACATAACAGATTTATTTTCAGAATTATTAATTTAATTACTTATTAATCAGTTCGACAGCTTTCACATTAAACTCAGATACAATCAATCAATTTTGAATTACATTTTAACATGTTTCTCTGAAATTTTTAATGCGATTAAGACAGCTGAAACTTTAGTTGAAACCATTTTCTACAGAGTTCTGGCTCTCCTAAATCTAGAGTAAGTGATCAGATTTCAAGTTTAAGTTGAAGTTTTAAAAGTTACAATATTAATATCTTAGTTCTGCAATTCTTCTCAATTTTTGCAACAAACCCATGGCTTATGGGTAAATTTGAAAGATTTCAATAGAAGTAATTTGTTTATAATTCATTAAATATGTATTATTTTCCTAAATGCGTCACTATCTAATGCCCTTAAAGTTTAACAATTATATTTGACTAACCCTCGAGCTTTGCAAGCATCAAATCTAATTTGTTGATCTCACACAGCTCAAAATTTTGAATTATAGTTCAGATTTTTTAAATTAATTTTATTTTCAACGGTTTAGCAGCTTTTAAGTAAGACTAAAAGCTTTCAACTAATCTATTGCTTGACCAACTCAATAATTTTTATATTTTGGTATCGGTTTCGAGATTTCGACCTTAGCCTATTTTAACTGAACAAGATTTTTATTTTAAACAGCGACTCTAACTGATGAACTATGAAGCTTATATTTGTATAATTTTGTATTGAGGAATTTTTAAAATAAATTCTATTTTGAGCTTTCAGATTAGATTCGAATATTCTTAACCAGGATATAGATTCAAAATTGTTTAACTATTTTGAATGTTTCTTTAAAGCCAACAACTTGTAAAATTGATTCGAAAGCATTTAATCATTATATTGATTCACTGCCTAAATTTCGCGTAAATTTACTTTAGGTAACAATCCTTACATTTGTCTGTATTTAATTTATTTTAAATCTGGTATTCTGGTATTTTACAAAACTGTTTTGACCCTCATCTACTTTTGGATGAGATTCGAAAGCTTGTAATCAGTATATTGATTGACAGTCTAAACTGGGTTTCAATTTGCTTTTGGCGGTCAACAACTTTTAGATTAAGAGCTTTTAATCAGTGTAGAACTAGGATATTTACTGCCCGTCTAAATCATGTTTGCTTAGATTCTAAAGTTCTGAGCTTATTTCATTCCAATCCTAGAATTCTCCAAAATTGTTTTTACAGTTACCAGTTTCTAGCTTATAACTAGACTAATTCGGCAAGTTTACATCCTTTTTTTAAATTAAAAGTATTTAGATCAGACCGCCTAAAATTATGTATAAAATTGCTGTAGATCTTTACTTTTGAGCGTAATTAATTTCAAACTTAAAATTTTGAAAATTGAAATTAATTTTAAACAACAGTTTCTAGATCAGATTCTAAAACTTACGCCTAGCGCATTGATTTGCCGTCTTAAATTATGATGAAACTAACCGCAGATTCTAAGCTCCTGAGCTTAATAAACTTTAAACTCAGAATTTTGTAAAGTGAAATTGTTCTTACAGTTCATATTTTTAGATCAAATTGTAAAAGATTTCAATTTTGAAATTATGCTTAAAATTACTATAAATCTATTTCCTGAGCTTAATTAACTTAAAACTTAGAATTTTGCAATTTTAAATTTGTTTTTTACCATGGACATTGGACAACTTTTATATCAGATCCAACTAATGCATTAATTGGTCGTCTAATATTATGATTAAAATTGCGATGGATTCTAAATTTTTAAGTCTATTTAACTTAAAAATTTGTAAATTGAATTTGTTGTTTACAGTTAACAGTTTTTAGCTCTGAAATAATCTAATTTGCTATTTGATATTCTTGTTTTAATTGAAAATTTTAGAAAAGATTCTTAAGCTTTCAACTATACGATTGATTGACCATCTATAATTATGGTTAAAATTACTATAGATTCGCAAATTATGAGCTTAATTAACTTAGAATTTCGTAAACTGAAATTTGGTTTTTCAATAAACAACTTGTAGATCTGATTCAAGTAGTGCATTGATTGACCGTCTAAAATATGGTTAAAATAACTGAAAATTCTAAAATTTGGAGCTTAATTAATTCCACACTTAAAATTTTGTAAGTGGTAATTGTTTTTCCAATGAACAGCTTTTATATTAGATACAAATAGTGCACTCATTGACCGTCTAAAATTTTGGTTGAAATTAATGAAAACTTTTGAACGTAAATAATTGCAACTTGGAATTTTGGAAATGGAAATTCTTTTTTACAATGGCCGACTTCCCTATCACATTTTCAAGCTTCGAACTGAAGCATTTATTATTAAATTATAGTTAAAATTACTGTAAATTTAAAACATCTAAGCATAATTAATCCCAGTCTAGAAATTGTGCAAATAGAAATTGTTGTTAAAATTGAGGACTTTCCTATCAAATTTGCAAGCTCCCAACTGATGTATTGATGAGCGTCTAACATTATGATTAAACTTAATGAAAATTCGAAACTTTTGAGCTTAATTAATTTCAAACTTAAAACTTTGTCAAGCGAATTTTTTTAAATGGAGAACTTTCCTATCAAATTTTCAAGCTTCCAACTTGTGTATTGATTGGGTCTTAAATCATAGTTAAGATTCATGTAAATTCGAAACATTTAAGCTTAATTAATTTCAAACTTAAAATTTTGCAAGTGGAGATTGTTTTATTCACTGGAAAACTTTCCTATAAAATTTTCAAGCTTCCAACTGATTCATTTATTGGGCGCCTTAAATTATAGATAAGATTCATGTAAATTCGAAACGTTTAAGCTTAATTAATTTCAAACTTATAATGTTGCAAATAGAAATTACTTTCTAAAATGGAGAACTTTACTATCAAATTTGCAAGCTCCCAACTGATGCATTGATGAGCGTCTAACATTATGGTTAAACTTAATGAAAATTCGAAACTTTTGAGTATAATTAATTTCAAACTTAAAACTTTGTCAAGGGAATTTTTTTAAATGGATAACTTTCCTATCAAGTTTTTAAGCTTCCAACTGGTGTATTGATTGGGTCTTAAATTATAGTTAAGATTCATGTAAATTCGAAACATTTAAGCTTAATTAATTTCAAACTTAAAATTACGCAAGTGGAAATTGTTTTATTCAATGGAAAACTTTGCTATAAAATTTTCAAGCTTCCAACTGATTAATTTATTGGGCGTCTTAAATTATAGTTAAGATTCATGTATATTCAAAACGTTTAAGCTTAATTAATTTCAAACTTATAATGTTGCAAATAGAAATTGCTTTCTAAAATGGAGAACTTTCCTGTCGTTTGTTCAAGCTCCCAACTGATGCATTGATGAGCGTCTAAAATTATGGTTACATTTAATATAAATTCGGAACTTTCAAGCTCAATCAATTTCAAACTTAAAATTTTGCAAGTGGAAATGCTGTTTTACAATATAGAATTCTCCTATCAAATGTTCAAGCTTCCAAATGATACATTTGTTGCTCATCTAAAATTATGGTTAAAATTAATGAAAACTCGAAACTTTTGAGCTTAATTAATTTCAAAATTAATACTCTGAAAATGGAAATTTTTTTAATGATGAACTTTCCCATTTCATTTTTAAACTCCCAACTGATGCATTGATTGGGCGTTTAAAATTATGGTTAAAATTAATGTCAATTCGAAACTTTTAAGCTTAATTAATTTCAAACTTGGAATTACACGAATGAAATTACTTTCTGCAATGAACAGCTTTTATATCAGATTCAACTGGTGCATTGATTGAACATCTAAAATATTGTTAAAATTGATGTTAATTCCAAAGATTTGAGCTTAATTAATTTCAAACTTAATACTTTGCAAATGAAATTTTTTTTAATAATGAACTTTCCTATCTGGTTTTCAAGCTCCCAACCGATGCATTGATTGAGCGTTTAAAATTCTGTAAAATTGATGTAAATTCGAAACTTTTGAGCACTTCAAGCTTAATATTTTACAAATAGAAATTGTATTTTAAAATAAAAAACTTTTGTATCAAATTTTCAAGCTGCCAAAACTTCTGACCTTAATTAACTTCAAACTTAAAATGTTGCAAGTAGAAATTTTTTTAATGGAGAACTTTCCTATCGAATTTCAAACTTCCAACTGATGCATTAATTGAACGTATAAAATTATGGTTAAAATTAATGTAAATTCAAAACTTTTAAGCTTAATTAATTTAAAATTTGGAATTACGCGGATGACATTGCTTTCTGCAATTAACAGCTTTTATATCAAATTCAACTAGTGCATTGATTGAGCAGGTTAACATTAATTTTAATTCCAAACTATTGAGTTTAATTAATGTCAAACCTAAAATGTTTGCAAACGGAAATTGTTTTTTAAAATGGAGATTTTCTATCACATTTCAAGCTCCCAACTGATGCATTGATAAAATTATAATTAAAATTACTGTAGATTCTAAACTTTTGAGCCTAAATAATTTCAAACTTGAAATTTTGGCAATGGAAATTGTATTTTACCATGAATAACATATATGTCAGATTCTAAAGCTTTCAATTAGGATATTGACTGACCGTCTAAATCAATTGGTTATATATATTGCTATGTTATTTACTGTAAATTATGTTATTATAGGTACTATGTTAGGCTTCAATTATGTTATTTTTCATACGTAATACTTAAATTATATTTTAAAGGATATTGTTTCTGATGTAGAAATCCAGATTGTATCTGAAATTGAGAGAGATTAACTCGGTTGTAATGTAAATCATGTTATATGAGAGGATATTATTATTATAATTCATAAATGTAAACCTAATTAGAATATGAGGTAGTTTCCGATCTTCGGAATGTACTACGATGTGACTTATTAGTTGTCAAAGTGATGTGTTTGTGGATATTCATTAGTGAATAGTGATGGGGACGTCTATGTTCCATGTTGACGATGAATTTGGGGTGTCCTGGGCAATATTGGAGCCCTGAAATGTAAATTGTTATAATTTTGTATTTACCTTTTATAAAAATGTTTGTATCAAGTTTAATTTGTGAATCAAGATTTCATAATTGTAATAATTAGTTTTATGTGCTACATAAGGGAAGTGTTGGAGTACCTTTTTTAGTTAAATTACGTTGTTAATCTAGAAATAATGAAATTTAGGTAAAAAATATTAATTTTGAGGTTATAATGTAATTATTACTTATTATTTTTTTGTTAGCAGATATAGATGATATAAATGTTTATAACTTAGTTGTATTGTAACTATTTTTTATAAGTTTGAGACTCAATTGTAGAATTTTGTGTAAATTTGCAATTTTGAACACATGTAATTTTTGTATCTTGAATATTTATGTAACTGATATTAAAAGATTCGTAATTTTTCATAGATAATGATTTTAATATCAGTTTGTAAAATATGAATTTAAAAACATATGTTGATTTAAGAGATAAGGTTCTGGAAGGCCATTAGTCCATTTTTAAAATGCAGATGATTTTTGGGTCCGATTTAGGATTTTAGTATCTTGTGAGTGCTTAAAGTGAAAGCACGCGTTTTTAATTGCTCTTAAATTAAAATTCAAACCATTTAGGTCGATAATCGCAAATTTTGTGGCGTGGCCAAGTTCCGTTAATAATGTAATTTTCGAGGTTGCATTTTTTTTGTTCGTTATTTTAAAAATAACGAAGTTTAATTTAATTTCATATTTAAATTATGTGAAGTGTTTTGTTGTTAATAATAATAAAACTCACCTGTCATTATTCTTCGAAAGTGTTTTTTTTGTTAATGTTTTCAAAAAGTTCCTAGAAAGAAATTTAATTAAATTCAGTTAAAGTGATTTCTTACTAGTTAATATAGTAAAGTCACTTACCGGTAGTTCTGTATGTACTTCTGCAAAATTATTGAAGTGTTTTATCTTGAATATCGACACGTTTGTAATGGACGATGGATAAATTGCATCCTTAACGGTCGACATGAGTGCAACGAGGGACGCGTAGATTTAAAATGACAGCATCAAGGCCAAAATAACGCAAACGTATGCAGTTTAGTGGAATTATGCCGTAAAGTGCGTTTCATAACCATTGGAAATAAAAAGATAAGTTCACAGGTATTTTCGTTATTTATTTGTTTCATTCATAATTATAATTTAACTATCTTGGGTGAAGCCACGAAAATTAATATCTTTATTAGAACCCTGAGATGTCTTATAAGAATATATGCTGATGTATATTAAAATTTAAGTTCTTCGTTTGATAAATAATTAATTTAATTTTTATTATGGGCCAAAGTGGATTTAATTTATTGAACTTCCTTTGCGAGATTATTAACATATTTGATTTAAAACAAAAAATAGTTATTTGTTTTGAAAAATTAATGAGGCTCAAGCGATATAAAATTTCTCGAACCTGTGAATGTATATTAATTATTGTTTTATTTTATCTGTTTAGTCTGAAATTAAATTGCGATTATGAACTTTCAGCGTTCAGCATTATTTTAAACCCGTTTAAATTAGGAATTTTAAAAACGAACCCTATCTGATGAGCTTCTGAGCTTAAAAAATCAGACTTAATCCACGTTTTAATCTGCGAAGCTGAATATTTAACTACATCAAAATTCTCAATCCTCGGGCTTAAAAAAAGTGATTTGCATTTTAAATTTAAAGTTTGACTGTTTATCTAATTTTAAAGCATGTTTCTTATGTTCCTTTGTACCTAACAATATCATTTTACAAGGCCGGTTCGTTTCCGTTTTAATTTTTCCAAAAATTCTATCTTAAACCAATTTGCCTGTTCATGTCGGTGTTTTGTCTTTATTACTCTGTTATTTAAATTTTAAGTCTGAAAAGTGAGGTAATTCCGGTTTTATGGGCACGCGGATGAATGCAAGAAGCCAAATAAACAAGACCCCTATAATTTTTGTTGCCTCTAATCTACAACAATATTAAGGGACTTTTGTGCGGTCCGAAATTACCGCGCACAGAGCCGTTATTAACCACACGTAATGAACTAACCCAACGTGTGGTGTGATAACACAATAGCAGGATTAATATCCTCTAGTGCGGCTCAGATTAGTCCTGATCCTGGTCCTTGGACATGCTCCGGGACAATAGAGACCCAGCTGTATCTCGGACCGCAAACGGATAATACATACACACACTATTCAGCAAGGATAACAGTCTAATACAAATCCTTTTCCTCAGTAAATTATTCATGCGGCCATAACGCATCTTGTAAATGCTGGCTGTATCTCTTTTCTCCGGTTTTCCCCGGTTTTTCCCTCTATATATAGCTTGCGTATTTTCATTTTGCGATTTGAAGTTCAAAGGGCAGTGTTTTTAATTTGTAGCTTTTGATACTTTGTTATGGATTTCTTTATACAATAATACCCTTCTGTAATGGATTTCTATGTATGCAACGTAATTAGGGAATATACAGAAGAGTTGTTGCCCCCCAGGCGCAGTTTGTTATATTTATATATTTTTTACGGATCAGTAAAGTCCGCTGCTAATAAAACATTGGCTCTTTTGCCGCAGACCTTTCATGTTTCGATGGCCCAAGGGTACCATCATCAGGTTTTTATTCGGATGAAAATTGTGCAAATAAATGTGCTTTTGAGGATGTGAACAGTATAAATTGTCAACTAAAAATAATGTCAAGGGATTATTCCCAGAATGGAACAATTACGTAAAATCTTTTTATAAATACGAGGGTCGATTGATAACTAAGGTCTCCAATCCTATAAAATATGGGCGCCACTATAGTATGCAATCTACCGCCGCATTACTACCGCAGCACTTTGCAGTATATATATATATATATATATATATAATGGTTAGCATATTCAACAACAAATATCGACTTCAATAAAAAAAATGCAAGGAAACCATTTATTATCAAGTTTCCAAAAATACACATTATCTGTATACTTTGTGACGCCTGACAATGATTTCCAAGTGAAATTTCTACACACTAAGTAAGTAAATATATGGTTAATGATAGCCTCCCGGAACCTAAATCGAAGATGGGCGGTTCTCTGCTTTGCTTGAATAAATACACTAATTAACTTTACGTTAATTACCTGAAAGGGCGCCACCGACTTGTAAAAATAAAACACTACCATTAACTCAGATGTCGATTGGTTAGGCGGACCCCAAGTTTATTACTTACTTAATTTGTTACACAAAGAATACAATGATAGGAAACAATAAATAATAAGTCCGATTGCAGCAACGATATTTAATATCAGCATAAACAACAATAATGGTACATAAACCCCAAATTAACAACAATAAAATATTTATGTGTTTGATTCCTCTACCGGTACACAATTACCTACACGCATTCACTTAATATAGCCTCAATAATTAATATCTTGAGCTAAAGTAAAAATACTACGTTTTTCTTCCCCAAAAAGCGCCCTCAAGCCGGGTCATACACCTAGACATGAAAGGCCTTCCAAGATCTACAGCGCATATAAGAAATCAAATCGCCGTTAAACCTGATTAAAACGCACTATTACCGCTCAGGTTGACTTACTCTGTATATCAAGTGAAACTCCCGTGATTATGTACGCTAATACTTATACACGCTAAGATAACACTGTATTAAGCAAATAAACTAATTCAAAACACTGTATGCAATTCTCACACATAAACAAGGAGTAATTACATCGACTCCAAAATCATCAAAATTAAAATTAATAACACTTCCCTGTTTGATCTGGAATGGAACGTTCTAGAACGGCCTCGTGTCCGGCACCTGTTTCATTTGCAGGCAACTGGTTTGAACGCAGATAAATACTTCTCGCAGATAAATACTTCTCGCAGATCTAACGATTGAAAGTACAGAAATCTTCGGCAGAATTTGGCCGTCCCCAAATTGTCAATCGGTAACTTCGATTGACCCGACAAAATTACACTAGAATCGAAACGTTGATCAAAGCGGCGTAAATGCCAATAACGTAAATCCAACAAACTACTAAGGATCACGTTATATCTTTAGATTTACTCAGAAAATCGAGATGAACTCAAAGTGGAATACACTTTAGCGAGACAAATCTAATGCAACGAATCGTTCACTTTCGCCAGACGCAAAGATGTCCGACCGGAAATCCTGTTTTGCCAAAAATCAACCACGCGCAGCTCTAATATGCTGAGAGAGTGAGGGAAATGCGAATTTGTACACTCTTGAGCCCAATGTGATATAGGTTGCGAACAACCTAGGCTAAAATACCGTTACAACTTGTCTAATATCACCCAAAAACGTATCACGCAAGTCATCAGCCTCTTTCTTTAACAACTCCGAGCAGTAGTGGTCCAAATGAGACTTGAACGCCTCTCATTTTTGTGAAAATTCGGATCTTTGCGTCCAGCCAAGATCTTTCGATTCCTTGAGTATGGGCTCCTGTCACCGGATCTATATAATTTTGCTGATGGTTTACGGTCGATGTTCTTAACCGAGTTGATTCAAATTTCCGTTGTTGGCCACTGATCGGAATGAATAACTGATCCCAACTCCCAACAATCCCGTTGGATTATTGGCACCAAAGTAGCCGCTCTACCAAAAAAAAAGCGACAATCAGATCCTTTCTTCATTCCAAACACCCACGGGCCATGGATTCCTCTACCACGGTTCCTGCTGTTTTGGACTTCAGCGTCGCTGACTTCAGATTCTGCCACTTCGTCGCCGTTTAACATCCGACCACGATTGTATTTTCGGCGACCAGCAAATCTGGCTTCATCAGTTTGGATGGGGCTATCTGTGGTGCCTACCATCTGCCCTTTTTTTGTCACAGGAAACGGTAACACTGCATTCTTCTTCGTAGGAATTTGTTCAGTGAAGAAGAACACGAGCTCCAAAATATCGCACAGGCTGAGCTTGGAGTTTAGTTTGTTGTTCATATAATGAAAAAAGTCGTTGCCTCTTCGAGCTGACCTTCTCCATCTCTATCTCGCCTCCTCTTCTCCTGAATGACACTCCCACTACCAATTTCGCAATTAGTTTTCAATAATAGGCATTGACTAACGAAATATTGATAGCTGTCAAGGTTAGCATATGCTGTGTGGTAGACCACATGCTACAGTAGAAAAGTGACGGTAGACCACATACTATAGTGGCACCAAAATATGTTTGACACAAGAGGAAATAATGAAACCGGTGTCAAAATAAAGTAAATTTATTGTACTTCAAACCTGCATTTCTATTTTTCTACATAATCACCATTTAGTGTCACACATTTTTCAAACGCTTTATCCATTTCCTCATTCCGAGCATGACGAAATTTTCTGGTTTACTCTTGATCCACTTGCGCACAGCAGCCTGAACTTCGATACCCGACGAAAAATGGTGACCTTTCAATACTTCCTTCAACTTTGAGAACAACCACAAGTCTAAGGGTGCCAAATCTGGGCTGTACGTAGGGTGAGAAACAATCGCGAATTTCAGGTTCGTCATTGTCTTCGTCGTTTCGCGGCTGCGATGCGGTCTGGCGTTGTCGTGGCGCAACCCGAAAGTGGTCCTTTACGGCCTTACTCTACGGATACGTTTCTTGAGTGCTCGTAAGGTTTCGCAGTATCTTGCCGAATTAATCGTTGATCCCTTTGGCAGATATTCCGTGTGAGTGACACCTTTTGCATCCCAAAATATCGTGCGCATGACTTTGTGTGGGAACTGTTTTGAATTTCCTTACACCCGGAGATGAAAGGTGACGATATTCCATCGACTGCCGCTTGTTTTCAGAGTAGTAATGATAAACCCTGATTCGTCCCCGGTGGTGATGTTCATGAGAAAATCATCTCCTTGAAGACGATACTGGTTAAGGACTTCTTGACAAACGTTTTTTCTCTGTTCTTTCATGACATCCGTCAATTGTCGCTGGACCCACATGACGCAGATTTTTCTGTAATTCAATTTCTAGATAATGTGCCCCACTGATTCTTAACTAATGCCCAGTTGCAGAGTAATTTCTCTTTGCTTCATTCGACGATTTCCTTGAATCAGCGCATCCACTCGTTTTTGATTCTCCTCATGCGTCACTGTAATTGGTCGTCCTGATCTTTTTCATCAAACACCTTCATCTCGCCCCTATTGCCGATTTTTTGCACGTCGAATCCATTGGCGAACATTCTGCACATCCATGCAAACATTGCCATAAACAGTTTTCAAACGTGAATTTTGATGGACGCGCAACCTTCCAGTGTTAAAAATTCTATCACTGATCGTTGCTTGGTACGCAACTCAGAAGTCGAGCTCATGTTAAATGACACTATTACGCAACAGCGCGACACACGAAACTGAAACATTGTACGTTTAGACTAGACAATCGAGGGTACGGAATGCAGGCTAGAACTGGTTTCTCTCCCCACTACTCGCACCACGGCGCTGTTGGAGACCTTAGTTATCAATCAACCCTCGTACAAAGAAAAGTGATAATATTTGTATCTTGCATCCATGACTGAAACTATCTGTTTCATATCATCATAGATGACTATTTTAAAATACTGATACGATAGCTCAAAAATTAAGAGCCGATTGGCCATAAAACCAAAATGGAAAATTGATTACATAGTTGTTTCTCTAAATAGTAACCATTCGGATTTAAGCACTTACCGTATCGTAATACAAGCTTTTGTATACATTCGTCATAGAACGTTGCCGCCTGTGATGAAAACCGCTTTTGAACCGTTATTTTGAGGCCTTAGTCGGGAAAACGGTCGCGCGTTCTTTATTATTAAATTGGAGGCAGAGGCCACTAAGCGCTAAGTTGGAATTATATGTGGGATGTTTAAAAATTTCACAATTGGATTACTCAAGGAGTTGCACCATGCAAGATGCCGCATGCGGTCGGGCGTTAACGTATGAAAACACGATTTCAGAAATCAGCAATCCTCGCCTTTTGTTCTAAATCGGCCGTCTCAACATTCTTAAAGTTTGCTTTGATTATCGTACAATGTTCTCGGAAATCAACCAACAATAAACTTTCCTGTTCAGAAGAACATTAGCTATAGATTTCAAGTTTTGAACGTTTATTTAAACCTTTTGACTTTGGGGGAACTTCAATGCTTCTACTGCATTGATTGTTGCTTGGTTTCAATATCTGTGTACTAAATGCAATGTTACAGGCCAATCGAACTTTTTCGACGATTCGTAACTATCTTGATGGAAAAGGGCCTACAGCTTAGCTCAGAGGAGTAGGGGGAGTTCGTGAAAATCGCTTATAGGAGAAAATCTTTGGTTGTGTACAGGGCGAGTCAAAATAAGTGGGCGCCACCTTCCAAGTCCAGCTGATTGTGTAGGTCCTCGTGGAAGGCCGAGAAGCCAACAGCTCACGTGAATGGAACCTACCTTTACTTTGTGCCTCCTCCTATATATATTTGAAGCTTGCAAAATTTTTACATAAACACATACAGAGTACACATAAATAAGAGAGGCAGTAAATTTTAAAACACATATAATGAAACTCTTAGTAACGATGGTACAACAAAAAAAATGACAAGAGTTATAACGCCGAAGTTTGAATTACAATTACAATTAAAATCCTTGAACGTTCGTAGGAGACGCTGCCGTTGACTCACAATATTTCTACTATGATGTATCTGTGTGGTCAATGGCGTAGTTTACAGGAAAAATGCTATCTTAATACCTTTTACAAATAATAAATGAATAGCGATTGAAGATCGCCTTTGGGTTATCTACAAAGAGTTCAATATCGCGAAATTCTGCAAGTTGATGCGAGCAAAAAAAAAAGGTTTATTTTACACTGCACAACAAAAAAAAATGATTCTTTACCTTGAAGTTCGTAGGAGACAGGCACATATAACGTCGATTTCCGGTTGTAGGGTCGAAAAACCATAAAGGGCCGGAAGACAGCGTTCTTCGGGGCAGCGTTGAGACAAGATAAAGCTGTTGCGCCCCTGGCGAGGGCCAAGCTGGTTTCAACTAGGCCGGCTAGCGTGGAGACAGAAGTGAGGCTTTTTCGGACGACGGGAACGAACCAAACTCCAGCAAAACACTTGCACGATTTCCTTTTTTTACATCACAAAGATCCGAACTAAATTCGACAGGAGCAATTATAATCTTTAATTGTCCAAAACCAAGGCGTACATTTTGCTATCGCTTATATATTTATATCCGACGGTAAGTCGATTTACTTTTGCTCTACAGCAAACAAAAACGGTACGGTAAAACGTAGGATAGCAAAGCGCCGCGAAGAAAAGGAAACGATCTGCCGGGTTACCCGTTGGTCTCGAAGGTCTGACTTTCACTTTTTGTAACGGCCCTCGATTGATGGTATTTTCGAAGACCGGAGTCTGGCGGAGATCTAAGGCTGATTGAATTAAAAGCGCAACGGGGATCAGCACCCCCCTTAAAAGGTTGCACCACATTACAAAATCTTATGGAATGTTCTAGAAAGATTTTGTTTTTAACGCGCGAGTTCCAGGAAGCATTCGAGGTCGAGCGCGGAAGAAAACCAAGAGCTTGCGATTTTAACACAAAGAAACTGTTAACATATCTCGAGCTTCGAAAGACAAAACAAAATAGTAAAACGGTAACCCAAAATAAGACTTCAATTAAAATAACGATATTAATTCTAAAGAAGCGGCAAACAAATTAAGAAATGAATTCAAGTGTAGCGGCAAATTTGAAAATCACATAACATGTTGGTACTACGTTTTTATCGTATATTGTGTTCTACACGTTTCAACTACCCGGGTAAAATGTTCCTTAGGATATCCAGGTAACGTTATCCAGTTACAGTGTGCGGAATAAGTGTGGTCCAATAATATTATTACATACCACACTAAACATTTACAAAAAAGAGTCCTTGACTATAGGTGACACATATATAAAGTATGGCTCTCCCTTGTGCGTAATAGTGAGAGTTATACTTATTCGCTTCACCCTTGTCTGAGAGTCTGACAGAAATTACAAAAATGTAATCCTTTATGAAGGTCATTGTCATGCAGTTCCTGCAGAAGAGTAATGTGTGTTACGGGCCAAACGAGCTTTTCCGTCGACCCGTACCGGATAGATGGAAAAATGCCTACAGCTTAGCTTAGAGTAGTAGGGAGAGTTCGCAAAAAATCGCTTACGGGAGGAAATCTTCCTAGTTGTGTACAGGTTAAGTCAAAATTAGTGGGCCGCACCTTCCAAATCACAGCTGATTGCAGGTTCTCGTGGATGGCCGAGAAGCCAGCATCTTACGGGAATGGAACTCACCTTTATTGTGCCTCCTCCTATATATATATATGAAGCTTGCAAAATTCGTACACAAACAAGTACAAAAGACACAATAATAAGAGGCAGTCAATTTTTAACACACATATAATTAAACTGTTAAAAATGACACAGTACAAGAAAATGACAACAAATGATAACTCTATGATTCTGGATTACATATTTTTACTTTTAGAACGTTTAAAAAAAAACTCGCCGCCGCTGGTGCCACGGTATTTACGTGTTTAATACAGCTACGTGCCCGGAACGCCGAAGTTCACAAGAATAAAATATAATTTTGTTAGCTTTAAAATTAAGAGCAAACACCACAAACGGCAACTGAAGGTCGTTTTTCTAGTTACCTGAAGGCAAATTTTGAAGTTTGCAAGTTAACGCGAAAAAAAAGGGTTTCTTTCTCACAACACAAAAACTAGATTTTTACCTTGAACGATTGTAGGAGCGGCCGGCACAATACAGGGGTTGTTCCTTTTTTTCTATCTTCGATGCAGGTACAGTCTGGGGTATTTTCATGTCCGGGAAAAGTGTATACGACTTCAGGGAACTTTGGGAGACGAAAACTTGGTTGGTACGCCCCTGAAGACTGGATGAAATGGGCGTTCTTCACAACAGCGTCGCAATGTGCAGGTACAGAGAGGGGCTTGACACTTTAATCTGCCAAAGGTGATCGGCTAATTCGCAATGATTTGCCTCTTGTTTGGGTTTAAAATTTTAGCGTACTTCTGTAAGATTCGACAATTGTCGATGTGCTGTTTTCACCCCATGGTAAAACGACGAAACGAAAATTACACCAGGTATACCCGTCGAAAACCCAAGCCGACACTTGCAGCACTCGATTTATTTATGGTCCTTCCCCGAAGATGTAATTTGGGAAGATCCGGAGCCATCAGAGATCGAAAATTGACTGCCTGAAAAACGCAACACGACCCTTCATTCCCCCAAAAGATTGCACCATATTACGAAGCAGTTCTAGAACGAAAATTAACACGTGTGACTTTCGAGAGAAGCCTAAAAACATTTCCTGCTAGCACTGTTTAACAAAGAAATTCCTGGAAACCCCGTCTGATCGGCGAAAATATAGTTCACAAAGAAAAAACCTTGAGACTGATTTGGTCATAAATTAATTTCTGAGAGGAAAATACTAACAAAACTGTTGTCAACACAAATCAATCTTAGAAAGACGCAAAATAACCAAACTGTATTCAACGTAAAATTGCAATTAAAATAACGTGCTTAATTTTTACAAAGCGGCAATCAAATTAAGAAATTAATTCATATAGAGCGGCATATTTTAAAATACTATAACATGTGTAATAGCCAAGCGGAAGTGCTTACATTTCTTTGGCGCTGCATTTAACACTGCTACTTAGTTTATTTTCCATATTCGCAATCGTACTAAGCCTACATCTTCTGGAATTAACAAATTTATTTTCGCAGTATTGTTATTAGTAGGCAAGATTAAGAAACTTAATTAAATTAAAGAAAAACTGATTTTGGTTGCCATGCTGTTTGTATGTTGGGTTGCGTCACCCACTTTTAAAGTGGTCTATCTTGTATGAACGTGGTTACCCTGCATGCTATATTCTCATAATTTTCTTCCGGATTATTTTATTGTTTGCATATTTTTTCTTTAAAGCTATTCCTCAAAATTTAAAAACTGTAAAATTACAAAACCAGAACGAGAACAATAAATTAATGCGAAGAGCATTTTTCATTAGTTAGTTCAGTAACCTGGAGCAATTATCTACATTGCAAACAGTAGGGACTACTATCAGTTATCAGAGACAGTATTGTGTAATGGAACATGTGCATCAGACATCATTTCGCAACTCGGTTATTACTGCTAATTGCATTACCATATTCATCAAGATACGTCAAGGTACTACAGCAGGTTACTATTTCGCTTTATGAGGCCGGACGAGATTTTCCATAAACACAAAGTTAATTACGATTGAGTGCTTTGCTTTACTTCGGAATAACTTTTATAAGAGGCATCCATTACCTGGTTGATTATAACGAAATGGATTATTATACAAAATATTTAGAAAAACGAGTAGTAGGCGATATTAAATAGCAAAATCAAAGTTGCTATTAAAAAGCACAAGTAAGGCTAATTATGCGTAATTGCTGCGCAGAAAATACATTTTGGCAAAAATGTGCAACGAGAACTTGAAATATGCTTAAAGATTATTTTGGGCAACTAAAAACCATCACTGATTCTTTAAGTGCTTTGTCTCTTACGAGAAGTAGCGATCTTCTGTCCTATGTCCGTGTTGAGTATTTTTTAACGTACTACGGACATACAGGACCTACATCTTAACATGGGTTTCGATCCACGGAAAGTATAAATACTTTTCTAGGCCAGTTTACTAGGCAGAATAGTACTGGTTAAATTATAAAATAGTAATTTAATTAATTTTTAGGAAATATTTTAAATACAAAGCAGAAACAGTAGTGTTCAATAAAATGTTAAGGAAACGGAAGAATAAGAAATAATGCAAAATTATTAGGAGAAACATCAAATTATTTCGGGCGTTTGTATCAAGCTATAGCAGCAGACGTAGCTCGAATATAAATAATAGGGTTCATAGTACAGGGTGTTTGTAAATGACTGAGGAACCGGAAAAGAATATAAAGTACAACAATTATTATATGTAAAACATTTTGTTCAACAAAAGTTAAGAAAAGTTTGCTAATTTAATTTACAACAATTAATATAACTTAACAGCTAAACAATTTATTAGCGTCTTATAACAAATGTTGGAAATGGTGACCATTATTTTCAAGACATAGATTCACTCTTCGTTTCATATTGTCAAAAACATTTCGTAGCTCGTTTGGTGTAATGCTTTCGATTTCAAATCTAATTGCTTCTTCTAATTCATCTAAATCAGCTAATCTGTTTCTGAAAACCTTATCTTTTAAGCTACCAAATAAATAAAAATCTAGTGGGGTCAGATCAGGGGAACGTGTTGGCCATCTTCCTTGACTTATCAGGCGATCACCATAAAATTCTTCCAAATATTGCAAAGTGATTCTTGCTGTATGTGCTGTGGCTCCATCTTGCTGGAAATAACCCAATTGCAGCTCATCGTCGTGAAGTAAATTCAGAAAAGGTTCTAAAATAAGTCTTCGATAGTTCTCAGCATTGATTGTTTCATGGAAAAATATTGGACCTATTATTCGTTGTCTTGACATGGCCACCCACACACCAGTTTTAATAGGATGTAAGTCAGTTTCTACAAAAGTATGTGGATTTTCTGTAGCCCATGTTCGATAATTCTGGCTATTTACATAGCCAGACAAATGAAACCATTCTTCGTCGGTATAGAAAGTCAAATTCAGCAAATCATCATTTAAAGTATTATTAAACCATTGACAATAGTCTATTCTGCGCCCATAATCAATTTCGTGAAGGTGCTGTACAACGGAAACTCTATACGGATGCATATTAAGTCTTCGCTTTAATACCTTCCGGCAACTTGACACTGACACTCCTACAAGTAAACAAATTTCTTAGTATCAAAATAAGACGTTTATAATGTAAAACAAACCTGCTTGAGCTGACAGTTTTCTTAAGGATTTGTTCGGGCTTCGAATTATGCGTTGCTCTATATTGGCAACAACTTCGTCAGTTAAAATGCTGGGCCTTCCAGAGCTTTTGCTCTTACAGATGCAATGTTTTTCTTCAAAGCGTTTAACTATTCTGTTCTTGTGGTTCGAAAACACCTTCTCCGAAACAATCATTTCAGGGAAAGCTTCGTTAAACTGTTCCACGCACGACTGAAACGAATACACCCAGGTGCCATTCTCGGTTACAGAACCACTTCGAAAATGTGCCATTAGAATAAAGGTTGCTGGTTAAACGCCATTCCAATAAATTATAAACTAAAATGTAAATACAAAATTAACCTATAAAATATGTCGCAATGTTTTGTTTTCAATAACTTACCTGTAAGGATAATGATAGCTATTAAGTTCTGAAAAGAACTGATTTTATGGAAAATGCTAGCAGTATACAACGTTAAACGCAAGAAAACAAGGAAAAAAAAATAAATTCGCGACGAACGGCTATGGGCAAAAATGTCAGATTACTAGTGACAAATCCATAGGGGGAAACATAAAATCAGTAAATTCCTAACTTTCATTTTAAATGTTCCCGCCTTTTCCTCAGTCATTTAAAAACACCCTGTATTATACAAAATATGACGTACAAAAATAATAGTATATTAAAGAATTAGTTTTTTAAGGCACGTTTTAAAGCGGGAGTCCATGTTTAGAATACGAGCCGCGCAGCGGCGAGTTTTCTAAAGGACGAGTGCCTATAAATGCCTTAAAAAACGAATTCTTTATACTATTTTTATACTTTGCGTTTATATTTATCAAAATTTTAAATTTTACTTTAATAATTTTCATTCTCATATTGGGTGGGTTGGTATTAAAGCGATGTTGAATGTTTGAATAAATAAACTTTAGTTTTTATACTTTTTTGATTTGACAGGTTCAATTATTGTGTTCGCGATTTCATAAAAGTAAAATGGAAAACGACGTAATTTCTTGTACACCGCCTGAAATACGCCAAATGGCAGAAAATTCGTGTAATAACTTATTACCTACAAAATCGGGTGAGCTATATCGAAAAGAATATGAAAAATTTGAGCAATGGTGTAAACTCAACAAGATTATATCTGTTTCGGAGAACGTGATGATAGCATATTTCGACACACAAAGCAAAGTAAAAAAGTCATCCTCCTTATGGTCCATTTACTCCATGCTAAGGAGTTGCTTAAATATTTATAGGAACGTGGACATTTCAAAATTTTCAAAACTGCAGGCTTTTTTAAAAAGGCAATCGGAAGGATATGAAGCAAAAAAATCAAAGATTTTAGAGGTTGCAGACATAAATAAGTTTATTTGTAACGCAGACGATAAAACATATTTGGCCATAAAAGTATGTAAAAATACAATTTAAAGCAATAAAATAATAAAATTACTTTTTTTTATTATTAATTTGTAGGTTATCTTAACTATTGGTTACAATAGTGCTTGTCGGCGAGAGGAACTTACAAGTATGTCAGTTGATGATATAAACTGCAAAACTGACAGTATGTTTATTTCTATCGCAAAAACTAAAAATTACGTGCCACGACAGTTTGCTATAACTGACAAGTCTTGGATTGAATTAATAACAAAGTACATGAAATTACGACCTAAAACAGTTACACATCAACGATTTTTTATTACATATCGCAATGGATTTTGCATAAATAGTCCAATCGGTATTATAATACAGTCAATTTGTGCTCAAAAGAGCCCCTAGCGGGAAAGTTGTGGGGTAGTTTTGATTTCTTCCATTTTATGTTTCTTGGGGTTCTGAATCCGAATCTGAGGTTTGCTAACAAAATTTCGTGACGCAACATTGAAGAAAATGCAAAAAAGGCAAAAATTGTCATTTTTTGGCGGTTTTTTGCTTATAACTCGGAAACTATCAACTTTTCGTAAATAACCTTCCTATTCAAAATCAAAGTATATAAAATTTCCTACAAATTTCATTATTTAGGCGTTTTTCTCCGACGGACCGTTTGGGCTCAAGCACTAATTGAAAATTGGCGTATTTCGGCTGTCTCCGCAAAAACCCACTTTTTCCACTTCAAAACTTTAATTTATTATTAAAGGCTGTCATTTAGTGAATTCCTCCTTCCAATACAATGTAGACTGGTTTAAAGTATTATGCCATCTCCAGTACTAAAAAAAAAGGATTTTCAAAATCACATCGGCTACCCTGACGAAGCTTGTAAAAGCACCAAGCGCATGGAACGATTGATAAGAGCGCAAAGAAAACAATCTGCTGCAATATCATTTACAGAATCGATGGTGCCCACTGTCTCGCAGGAGAGTTTCCTTTTAAACTCCAAAAACAAGGGCCGGTTGATATCTATGCTAATGGAAAAATTTGATGATACAAAAATTGATTCACAGCAAGCTGTGGAGGACGCTGATATCCCAATTATCACAACAGCTCTTATGTTGGCCCCGTCAAATGAATATGTGGCAGTGGTCGGGGAAGATATCGATCTTTTGATGATTTTGATTGGCCTGTGTAGCCCTGATATAAAGAATGTCTTCTTTTTGAAACCAGGAAAAGGAAAGGTGTCTCAAACCCTCTACAATCCTCATCTTGCTGCTTACAAAACCCTATCAGACCATATATTGTTCCTGCACGCGATGAGTGGTTGTGACACCACTTCTGCTTTGTTTAATCAGGGGAAACTGAAATTTCTTAAAGTCCTGCAGAGGAACAATGACTTGCAACCAGCCATTGATGCTTTCAAAGACCCTCATGCACACCAGGACGAGATTGCCGAAGCAGGAAACGTGTTTCTCATGGCTCTGTATGAGAAAGGACATGAGACTAGCCTGAACGATTAAAGATACAGGCAATACGTATTTTCATCTTACAAAAGTAAAACCAACATTAGCTCACTACCCCTCATCGAAGCTTCTGCACGACAACATTCACTGAGAGTTTACTTTCAGGTGCAGCAGTGGTTATCCGATCAAACCACACTCAACGAGCAACAAAGAGACCCGAACGAGTGGGGGTGGAAAAAAACAAGGAACACCGGGCTCGATACTCCGGCACATTTCTTGTAAATGTAAAACAGGCTGCCAACGCAATTGTGGATGCAGGAAGGCTGGCCTCCATTGCTCCCCGATCTGCACATCGTGCGAAGGGATGTGTTAAAACGTCGAACTCCCGGAAGACAGCATTGACATTGACGAAAAAGAGACTGAAGAAAGAGACCAAGAACAGACTGAAAAAAGACGCTTACACGATGCGAAAGGTATGTCTAATCTCACAATCTGTTTCGTAATCACTCTTCTCTCCTTAAGATATGATCACAAGTTGTTTTTTCACTAGCTCTTTCTTTTTCCACATAAACAAGCCCCGACGCTGACGATAGAACAACCCGAAACTGTGCTTGGACTTGCCGCCTTCGAAGAACCTCAGCCAGGACCCTCTAAACGACAACGGCTCATATAATTTGTAATATATAATCATATACAGGGTGTTCGGATTTGCCATGGCCATACGCCGGGACGTAATTCTATGGGTCAAAATAATGGCACAAGTTCCTATGAAGAAACGCTCAAAACTCAATGTTAAGAAAGTTACAGGCCTTCCAAGTCTTATTTTTTATGTTTTCTTTTCGCCCTATCTTGTTTAAACGTGAAAGAAATAACTTGATATTCGGTATACAGGCTAGTTACTATAAGCCTCAGAAATAAGAACATAAATTAGGTAAATATGTTAACGTCAAAGGGTTGATAACCTGTAACCTGTAACTTTCTTAACATTGAGTTTTGAGAGTTTCTTCATAGGAACTTGTGCCATTATTTTGACCCATAGAATTACGTCCCGGCGTATGGCCATGGTAAATCCGAACACCCTGTATATTGTAATATAATATAATAAAATGTAATAATTTTTCAATATTTTTCGTTGGAATTTCAACTTTTTTGTAACTGAATTTGTACAATTTCGGACTTCATTAAATAACTTGAACATTATGTAATTTTTGAAAAAATTACCTGTACCTTTACATATACTATCTAAATAAGGTATGTGCAGAGAACTGGGAGGAATTCACTAATTGACAGCCTTTAATAATAAATTAAAGTTTTGGAGTGGAAGAAGTGGGTTTTTGCGGAGACAGCCGAAATACGCCTACATTCAACAAGCGCTTGAGCCCAAACGGTACGTCGGAGAAAAAAAACGTAAATAAAAAAATTTGTAGAAAATTTTATGTACTTTGATTTTGAATAGAAAGGCTATTTACGAAAAGTTGATAGTTTCCGAGTTATAAGCAGAAAACCGCCAAAAAATGAAAATTTTTACCGTTTTTCGCATTTTCTTCAATGTTGCGTCACGAAATTTTGTTAGCAAACCTCAGATTCGGATTCAGCACCCCAAAAAACATATAAAATGGAAGAAATCAAAACTACCCCGCAACTTCCCTGGTAAAAACACAATTTGACTGGATTATTAATACGATGGGGAAGGTTCCAAAAGTAATTGCAACGTTCCTCAAATTGCCTAATCCAGAATTGTTTACGGGTCACTGCTTCCGAAGATCCAGTGTTTCCCATTTAGCAAATAAAGGTGGTGATTTAGTAACTATAAAGCGTCACGGCGGATGGAAATCGTCTGCGGTTGCTGAAAATTACATTGATACTTCCAAATCCAGGAAGATTGAAGTGGCTGAAATGCTTGCATTGGGATCTTCAACAAGTAATAATTATACTGTAAGCAAATCTTTAAATAATAGACCATCTACATCAACGACTTCATCATGTCACTACAATATAGAAATTGAAAACACAAATGCTGAAGACACTACAATATCAACTACAAATTTACCAGCAGGAATAACTGTTCATACTAAAGATTCGTGCAATATTACAGTTAATATTTACAAAAACTGTACAATTCAAAAATAACATTCCTATAGCAGGTATGAGTGCATTTAAATTGTGTTAAAAACTTAATAGTATTTTGTAGGTCAGTTTAATTTGACATTTCACATTTTCTGTTCAACTGATAAGTTCAAGTGCAATTGTACCAACCTTTAAAAATAAAATTTTGTGTGCGTGTTTAAATTATTATAAAACCCAAATGACGTCATTCGCGTTTCGTAAGGAAAGCCTTATAAACGCAAAGTATAAAAAATCTATTATAGGTTTAAGAGATTAAAGCAATGACGATTGATATATTAGCTATAAACTATACTTAATCGTTGAATATAAATCTAGGATTAGTTTAATATTGAAACATCGGCGTACTCGTGCATTGAATTTAGATTAACAAACGCTGAAGTTTAAAAATACTGCAACACGATTAGATTTTATTCTATTGGCTTATTATTTCGAGCTAATCTAGCTGGTTTACCTTTTCGCTAGCAGAAACCCGCGCTAATACAAAGCACATCTATCGTGAGTTCAAAAAGTAATTACATAAGGGTTGGCCATGGAAAATAAAAGTAATGTCTAATGCAAGCTTTAAAATTTATTAACTGTCATTACTGTTGTTGTTGTCTTCTTCTTCTTCTTCTTCTTCTTCTTATTAAGCTAATAGCTTGTTCATTCCAGATTATCTTTCCACCTTTTCTTTGGTCTTCCGGGGCTGCGCTTCCCGCGTGGTCTTCTATCTCTTGCTATCTTTACTTGTCTGGTCTCGTTCATTCTTGATATGTGCTGATTCCATTCATCTCTGCGTCGTTCTACCCATTCTCCGATCTTTTGTATATTACACTCTTGTCTAATATCTTCGCTTCGAATGTGGTTGTCATAAGTTTATATTGAAAATTCAATTAAGTTACGATTATAATGGTTTTTACAATATAACACAAAACATTTATGATTGATCATATTTTCGAAATGGCGTTCGAGAGAACGGCGAATGGATTTATAGTGCGGTGCCATGTTTAGAGGAATTTCGGTAACAATTTCCAGATATTGCTGTCTTTGAAGGAGATTTTTACGGCGAAGATGTGTTGATGTATGCCGAGATACAGGGAGCATTACTCATAGAGATAGAGCTGGAAGGCCAAGAGTTCGTACTCAAAATACAGTTGATGATGTTCGTCAACGTTTGAACAAACAACCCGCTACATCACTACGTACACTTTCGCAAGAGACTGGTTTATCATTAGGAACTTGCCATACTATTGTCAAAAAAGATTTAATGCTGTTCCCATACAAAATTCTTGCTTTACATGAGTTGTTGCCAGCAGATCATAATAGGAGAATTTTGTATTGTCAGTGGTTCCAACAAAATTTAATGTCAACGACGAGTTGCTAAATTTAACGTTTTTTTTCTGACGAGGCCTGGTTCACCCTTTCCGGCTATATAAACTCATAAAATATGGGGTTATGGAGTGCTGTAAATCCGCATACTATTCGCGAGAATCCCCCCACCCGTTACAAGTTGGTGTTTGGGTTGCTGTGTCACGAAGACGTATTATCGGACCCATATTTTTCCACGAAACTATTACTGCTCAGAGAATATTGTACGTGAATTTATTAATCAGCTTCATGAGGATGAGGTCCAGCAAGACTACTTCCAACAGGATGGCGCGACGGCCCACACTGCTCAAGAACCCTCAATTACCTTTATGAATTTTTGACGATTGAATAATTTCCACCTAGATCACCAGGCTTGCCTATTTTAGATTGCTTTATATTCCCTTACCTGAAAAATAATGTATACACGACCCCTAATAACAATATCGATGAAGTGCAAAACAGAATTACGGAACAGTGTGCCAATATAACTCCTCAAATTCTTATAAATGCTTGTAATAGTATGAAAAGACGAGTAAATTTGTATCTGCAGGAGACAGTGGTCACTTTGAACAGCTTCTTTAGTTTTTTCTGTTTATTTTTCTGTACCTGTGAAATAAAAAAATTATAATTTCCAATTTTAATGATTACCTACTTGTTACGATTTGTTTAATATTGTAGTAATTTAGTTGTTACTGTTCTCGTCTAAATTAAAATAATAGAAGACATTTCTTCAATAATTGAGATATTTACATTTACCATGCAACTTAACCTAACATAACGCTGGCGGTTAGGTACCGGCGCTTGCGCTAGATGGCGCGAGAAAGGCTGTGCCTAAACGTGAATTGGTATATAAAGCTTGCATTAGACATTATTTTATTCTTCCATGGCCAACCGTTATGTAATTACTTTTTGAACTCACGGTATTACATGCTGCATAAATTTGTATGCCTATCAAATAAAGTATAGAAGCAATACCTCTGCAGTAGTATTCATGGCAAACAGGGGTAAATACCTACGGATACAATACATGTGGTAGAAATTAAAAATATAGGTAATTGTTGACAATGTGTATCACCTGTAGTAGATAAAACAATAGCACCAGCTACAAATAATTTACATTATAAGACATACAGCTCATGTTACTCAAGATTAAATAATTTTTTAAAGACGTTTACTTTATATAATTCATTTGCTTTTTACTACTTTTTGCCTCCGCGCAGTTACTTAAGCCGAAATAATTCTTCTTTTTCTTCTTTATCCATCTCTTAGGCTCAGAGAATAGTGGGTCTTCTGCTTATTCTCTAGCACATCTCTACAAGTTGTTTATATGCTTCTGTCCCTAGCTAAACTCCCGTTTCTGGTAAGGTCTGTTCCTTCTTCTCTGTTACGTTTTCTATTCCTGCGTTCTGTCTTCTTCCTTCTACTATCATCACTGTTATTATTTTTGGTAATCTGCTTTTCCCCATTCTGCAGATGAGACCATACCATTCAATTGTTTGTTCTCAATCTTTTTTACTGTCGGTTCTATTTCAAATACCTCTCCTGTTGCACTGTTATTAATTGCCTCTTCTAGTATATCCTACCATTTTCCCTAAGAATTTAATTTCTGTTGCTGTTATTCTGGAACTTAGTTTTTCCATATGCACCTAATATCTTGCCGTTGTAACGAAGCGTTACTAATTTTGTTTAATTATCCGGATAAATTAAGTTTTATTTAATTATTTTGATGTTAATTGGGACTCCGTTAAATTTGTTACATAACCACGTTATGCCATTTTTACCGTTTAGAAATGTTTCCGCTTAATTTAAGTAATTTTATTTGTGTACCGACCGATATCTTTCCGACCGCACCCTGTATTTTTATATTTTAGAATTGTTTATCAATTTATATCCAAATGTGCAGATACCAGCTGCGTTATGTTTTGAATCTAAGGCCGAACGAGGATATTTATTTACTTTGCACGTTTAACTTATATTTTGAATTTGAATACCGAACAAATTGATTTATTTATTGTGTACCGATTAGCCTCTGTTTGAATTCGTATTTATCTTGTGTTAACGCTGTTGGGTATCATTCTATTTTGTACCGATGTTAGGGTAGTATTTAATTACCGTTTGTAATTATATTTGGCATTTTATCATTTATAATTGAGTCCGAACATTGTAATATATTTTATTTGCATAGCATTTACGCGTGGAAATCTGATAACCGCATGTCCAGCGTAAAGTGGAAGGGTAACGAGGTATATCCCACTCCGTGCATTTTTGCGCGAACCGAACGAAACTTTGTAACTTCAGATTAGCCAGCGGGTATAAATTCAGAATTTTTGGAATGAAAGTTCAGTTCCATTCCCGCTTTCCAAGTATTCAACAGGACTACTCCGAGAACAAGGTACAGCATATCCGACAGTTTTAGAGGTAAGGAATTATTGTATTTTGGCACTCTGATTTTACCGTTCACATTTTGTATGTCCGTTCTCTTTCTCAACCGTAAACCTCTTACTCTCTATTACACCTTTACCCTGCAGAAACGCCGTCGCTGCGACTGTCCTGAGGCGGTGTTTTCTGTTCCTTTCTTTCCCCTTGCGGCTGCGACTGACCTGACGCAAGTAACCCATCCCTGCATAAACGCCGTCGCTGCGACTGTCCTGAGGCGGTGTTTTCTGTTCCTTTCTTTTTTTTTCCCTTGCGGCTGCGACTGTCCTGACGCAAGTAACCTTTCCTACGGACGTACCGTCGCTGCGACTGTCCTGAGGCGGTATTTCCCATCCTTTCAAAATCCAATTATCCGGAGAAAGAGCACCGTGACTTTTAAACTGATTTAATACCGGGGTTTGAACCCATAGTGCCAAAATATGTAATTTCTTTCTCTATTGCTACTGCAATAGTACCGAGCTGACATACAGTTCTCTGTATCACAGGTATCGTAAAGACTACCGTATTTGTACCGCTTTGCTACCGTAATTTGTACCGCTTTGCTACCGTAATTGCTTCCGCTTTGCTACCGTAATTGCTTCCGCTTTGCTACCGTAACCATTACCGCTTTGCTACTGTTACTGTTGATATGTTCTGTCTTAGCCGTTAGTTTTCCTGATTTAAACTGTGTACCATTTTTTTTTGTTGTTAATTACAATATATGTATTAAAACCGTTGTTGCTTGATTTGTTTTATGAGGAAGGACATTTAAACATTTAGACCGAGTCTGGGATGACAGGTAATAGTATAAACGAATCCCTGGATACCGTCATCTTCAACTGAAGCTACCTAGGTCTTCGTCATCTTTACCAGGACAACGAAGCTACCGCGGAGAGTAAACTTCGACATAAAATCTGGCGCCCGAGGCATCCGCAGCGCGTGCACGTTATAAGCAGACGTGCATTCGCATCTATCCGTTTAATAAACCCAGAAAAAGCGTCACACCGTATGTCGGCAAGTAGACCGTATTTGTATTTTTGTTTAATTACTAATTTCTCGTTTCCCAATTATTGCATTATTTTTCATGTAATATATTTGGCTCACATTGCTTATTCTGTTCGGCATTTCTTGTTCTATTTTTGCATTATTTTTTTAAATGAAGCTAAATGTGTGCGACCTTCCAACTCTCCAATCCTTCTGTTCCCTTTTTTTATTTTATCCAGTAGTGTATGGTTGTTGCTGAGCTTTATTCGTTGTTACGGCCCAACGATAGTTTTTGTCAGACCATAACAACCGATGGAAAAAGGCTTTGCAGTGGTCGAAGGGAGGGGGGTCGTTCACGGAAAACGCTTACAGTGAAAAAGTCTTGGTTGTTGTCGTGAATAGAGCAAGCTAAAATAAATAGGTGCCACACTTTCAAGTCACAGCTAAATGAAGATTCTCGTGAAAGGGCCGAGGACCAGCAGCTTACGAGGAGTCGAACTTACATTATTGCGCTTCTTCCTAAATAATTCTTACAAAATAGATGCAAATGGAAAAACACGTATAAATAACAAGTTATATTGCTTTTTGAATAATGGTATATTAAGCAAAATATGATACAAATACAGGCAAATAAAAAAAAACTTCAAGTCAGAACCAGAGTCGGTTCTGTTGTGGATATGTTTATACAAAAGGCTTTGTGACGTCCGAATCTGAAGACTCGCCACTACTGGTTACGATATTTTCAGTACGAAACAAAGGAGCTGTGTAGTCAGTAACGGTTGAGTTCAGAAAATAAGTATACTAATTTTTAAACTATAAACAACTAGCAACTGAAAGTTGCATTATTTTACAAATATCCTACTATTTCCATTTTTTTACAATTCGCAGCACTTTAAAAAAGAAGAAGAAATTACTGTTTTCACTAATAACGGCAATACGTGGATAGTTTTCACCTTACATCGGCGAAAAAGGTAAAGAAACACAAGAAGGTTCTCTTTATTGCCTTATTACACGAGACGCCTCTGGATGAACAACGGTGACGGCAACTCAAACGAAATATGTCGATTGCAGTGTGTTGCGTAATTTGGATTTTTATTCGGGAAATGGCCTATTAGATGTTTTAAATATCCAGGAACGAACATCACAGGCACAAACTTTTTAGTTGAAATGGTGATGATGTTGAAGGATTGAACGGGGGTTGATGTTTATCCGCACAAAGCGAAATGAGAAGACGGCACCGGCCCTCGGAATATTAGTGTTTCCTGTTCATCAATAATGCGACTTCTGTCGATATTTTAAAACGGTATAATGCAAACTGTAGAACTATAATTAAATCACAGATCAATTATCAACCCCGAATTCTAACACACAACTTGTGTTCACCGCAAAACACATTTCAGTAATAATATTTGACGATAACGAAAAGTGATCTACGGTGCTCTGTTTAGTAATTTATATATTTCTTTGAATTTGAAAAGGAAACCAAACGAACGTTACATCGTTTATCATAACGTTTACTCTTTTTAATTTTTCCTTCCATACTTCCATAGCGGAAATACAAGAAACAAAATAATCGCAACTCAGATAAACGTTAGGATTAAATGTTAAACAACAAAGACTGTATTGTTATTTGTCATATCGGGTGTAAATCAATATATAAGAGAAATCTAATAATGATATGTTGAAGGAAAAGGTATTATCAAGAATGATTTAGAATTCAAGATTTAGTACTAATTACGAATCTGTGACCTTGTATTAAAATGATCCGGTTTACAGTCGGGCATTTAAATATTTTAATAATATCAATAGACAATTTTAACATGTATTTATTTTTGCTTTATACGTGCTGTTGCCCTAACTACACATGTTTACAATATTAAATGCTTTTGAAAATGATCTGCAAAATGTCGAAATACGTATGAAGCACAAAAAATAAGTAACACCTGTTGAAATTGAGACTATTATTATTATTATTATTAAAATATAAATTTGAATTTCCACGAAGTAAGGCAAGAAACAATTAAGAAGTTTATTTAAGTTCTGTGATTTTTATGGGTATCATAGAGTCCGAAGATCATGGTTATTCATGGTACGCTACTTCTGTATGTTTTTAGATTGGAGTTTAGTATATAATATCCATTTTTAAGCTTGGGTTTAGATGACCTTATTTTGTTTCAAGCACGTACATTTTATGAGTATCATGTTTACCTCGTCAATTATTTTACAAATTTGTATTTAGTACACATACTAGCCTGTCACTTTGCACTTAATTGATTTGAGTTCCTTCAAATTAAGTTTATGTACCGAGCAGGTTTACGATTCTGTTAACCCTTAAGATGATGATTGTCTTCAATGTTATTTCAGTACTTCTACTCTGTATGTAATATAATACTAATGTGTATGTGGGTTTAAATGACCTTACTTTTTTTTAACCAAGTTCATTTGTGACCGCAACCGGTTTTAAGTTTGTGTAATCCCTTATGATGATACTTATCTGCGCAAACGTACTAGCTAAGCTACTTCTGTCTTTTTCAAATTTGTATCTAGTATACAGTATCAACCTGTGGCATTGGGATTAACCGACCTTAACAGTGGCAACGAGTGGCCTTGAACTTAAATACTTTCATCTATCTCTGAATGCCCCTAGGACCTAGAGCGTCGAGCTTCAGCTAATGTTATTTTATGTCAATCAAGTTAATTTAAGACCAACTAAGATTACGATTACCATATTCGTTTTAGATAATACTTGTTGAAGTTAATACATATGTAACTTTTGTATTATTTAAATTTATCATGTATTATACACATTAGCAATCACCGAGCTTGGATTTAAATGACTTTAATTTATTTCATGGAAGGTAATTTATAATTGACCTGTTCTTAGATTACTACAATCTCTTCAAATTACTTTCGTCTATAGAATCCTTGGTTGTTATCTGGATTTTTTAAATTGGAGTTTAGTACACAATAGAAGGCGGCGATCGACCTCTGAGTGGGTCTTATTTAATTTTAGACAAGTTCATGAAAAATCGACAAATTTTACAAATAGATAATGCTTTAGGATTATTTTTGTTTATGCAAATATGTATCATGGTATGCTCCACTTTTGTAAATTTGACCGTTTAGTATATGTTATCAACATGGACCTTTGACTTAACTGACTATGTTTGTCGAACTAAAACCTTTATAGCTGGACTAACTTTACAATTACTATAGCTGATACTTGTCTCTGTAAATGTGGTTGGTACAGTTCTTCTACATTCTATTCTATTCTATATTCGACACCTTATGGTGGCCGGATATCCTGAGGGTCCTGAGAGAAAGGGGGTGCCCGAGAAATATCTATCTTTGAATTAGAGATTTTCTCACGGATAGAAGAGTAGTGATGACGGAGGGTGAAGAGCGAATGGAGAGAGCTTGCGAGAGAGGATGTCCTCAGGGGTCGATACTAGGCCCGTTCTTCTGGAACCCAGTATTCGACGGAAACCTCGAGGAAGAGAGAGAGTGGTGTAGGAAGATAGCGTACGCCGACGACGAGGTAATAATCGTCAGAGGCAATTCCGGGGCCGAGTTAGATGAAAGGGCCAGCGAAGCGCTTGAAAGCACGTTACAGTGGTGTGATCTTCACAACCTACACCTGTCTAGGAACAAGTCGGTAGGACTAATGTTGAAGGGGAATTTTGACCGGGAAAGGCGCCCGAGAATTAAGATGGGATACGGGTATATCCGTATGGTTCATGAAGTTAGGCATCTAGGGATACATCGGGGCGAGTGAATGTCCGTACTACCTCATCTATGGGAAGTACGAAGGAAGGCCGCTAACCTAGGGTGGGATCTCAGGAGAGTCGTCAGAGCCAAGTGGGGACTTAACCACAGGAGCCCGAAGACGCTGAATAGGAGCTGGAGCTGGAGCCGATTGCGCTCTACGGAGCGGAAGTCTGGTTCCCGCAGCTTAACGTTCGAGGAAGAAGCACTCTGAATAGCGCCCAAATTCAAATCTTATAGTAGCCTCGAGGCCCTACAGGGTGATTTTCACGGGCGCGCTGAGCGTCTTGGCAGGGCAACTACCGCTGGAGTATAGGGCGGAGGAGATGTATCTCCTTCGGAGAATTAGGCAGAGGATGCCTACAGAGATAGGGGTGTTCCAGTATGACGGTAGTGAGGAACTGTCCAAACGCGCCGTCATCGAGGCTAGAAACCTGGTTGTAGCCAGGTGCCAAGAGGTGTGGGAGATCGTAGCTGTAGGAAGGGTCACTCATGGATTCTTCCTCAGGGTTGCCGAAAGGCTCCAGATGACGTGGGTCGAGCCATCGTTCTGGGTTACCCAGTTCCTAACGGCACATGGATACTTCAGGGCGATGCTTTACTCGCTAAATCTGTTAGACGAGAGCGAATGTGATTGTGGCGAGGAAGATACGAGTGCGCATCTGTATATAAGCTGTGAACACACAGAGAGAGAAAGGCGAGTGCTTGAGGGACACTTTTGCGTGTTAGGGCTAGGTTGGCCGCCACAACCGGGGCAACTGGTAGAACGAGGAGTTTCTCAGCAGTTTCAGCATTTCGCAGAAGCTGTACTAAAGGCAATAGAGCATGCACGAAGGGGAGACCAAATAAATGACTGAGTTTGAGGAATAATGAAGCCCGATAGGTGTTTATAAACAGGAGTTTCCTTTCAGATGCTGAACAGAGTGTACTGGAACTCCACTTTGCACAAGTGAAATGCCGGGAGTATATTGTCGTGGTATGCGAAGCGTGGTACCCATGTGCTATATAAAATAGGGTGCTTCGGGATTGGAGAGAGGCTCATCGCTAGGGTCAAACCGGGCGAGCTCTCCGAATTTGCGGTGGATTCGAGGTGGTAGTGGTTTACGATCCGTAGGGAAAGGTTGGCTTGGGGTTCACTGGATCACTGGAGGTGCTTTGAATTCCGAGTTTAACAGAGCTAGGCTGGTGTCCTTTAACTCAGGGATGGAGGAAGCCGGTGCAACGGTCAGTCAGAAATAGGGACGGCAGCTTCGAGCTGCCGGGCGAGTATAGTCGGCGCATTATACCGATGACACTCCGGAAGGGTAGTGGCAGCACGACCTGGAACGGGGGAAGGTATGCTTAACTGCTAAGTACTTCCCCGGTTCCAATTCGAATGGATACCTAACCAATTGCCATTAGAATTTAGGGCCGAAGAACGCTGTATTCTTCGGAGAATTCTGAAGAGGTTGCCTACCGAGATAGAGAGACTTCAATATGATGGGAGCGTAGAGTCGACCAAGCAAACCAACATTGAGGCTAGAAACCTAGTTCTACATAGCTGGCAGAGAACGTGGGAGGTCGCAAGCGTAGGGAGGGTCACCCACAGATTCTTCCCCAGAGTGACCGAAAGGTTGCGGATGACGTGGGTCGAACCATTATACTGGGTTACCCAGTGCATCTGTATGAAAGTTGCGAACGCCCAAAGAGAGAAAGGCGAGTGATTGAGGGACATATTTGAATGCTAGAGTTGGGTTGGCCACCGTAACACGGGCAACTAGTAGAACGGGGAGATTTTCAGGAGTTTCAGCGCTTCGCGGAAACTGTACTGAAAGCAAGAGAAAATGAACGAATGGGAGATCGAATAGATGAGTAAGTTCGAGTGTGAGTGAATTTACTTACTAAACCGCAGATCTACGCAACCTGTGCTTACAAAAATTACAATTTACAATTTCACTTTACAATTAACAAGAAAAAAAGGCAACTGGCGACTGAAGGTCGCTTTACGGTGCACCAAAAAAGAAGTTTCAGCACTTTAGTCCAATAAAATAAAACTCGAAACAAGCTCTCACAACACAATCGACAATTTGTCCTACCTTAGTTTAGTTCGGTAGGGGAGTAGAGAGAGGCACAACTAGGGTGTCTTTAAGTTCTTCGGGAAGCATTAAAAATTCGCAGGCACGCCCCCGAAGACTGGATCACGATGGAAGCGACGGTACGGGCCAGGACTTTCTTTGATGGAGAAAAAGAAAGAAGGGAACTTCAGATGCCAAAATTTCCGCCGCTATACGGAATGATCACTTGCAACAGCTCAAAGAAGACTGTCACGGAGTTGGAGGCTTCTAATCCGACACAAGCCGAGAGACCAATTTCACTGAATTGTCTTTACAAAAAGCCGACACTCTGCTAATATTTTTAATTCGACACAAGGTTCTTTTGCCTAAGGCAAAAAACGGTACGATGTATACATTTAGCAGAAGAGAGCTGCCAGCAACCCCGTTTCCAAAAACCACGTGCGTTCACTCCCAGAAGCTAGCGGTCATTCGCAGAAGCTAGCGTTCACTTTCGCTTTACCTTATTTTATCGTCGGTCCCCGAGATGGTATCGAGCAACCGGATCGAGCGAAGGTACTAAATCGACTGACTAGAAAACGCAACGAGAATTTCCAAGCAGCTGGAATATTTCATCATATTGTGAAATATGTCACAAGAATTCTAGAACAAAATCTCCCATGTGGAACTTCGGGCCATTCTGAAACGAAGAATTCCAGGAACTGTTTTCGGTGAGCGCTAGATAGACTAAACATACATGTCAAGCGTTCGATTAAGTTTCGAAAATGGCTTCTCATAAATTAATCTTTGGAAACAATAAAATAGTAATTGACTTAAGAGCGGGAATTAAAATAAAACTTTAAATCAAATGAAGCGGCAAAACCAAACGAACATAACACGGCCATAAAACCAAAATGTAAAGATGGAAAAACACCAATCATATTGTTGTACACGTGTTTGTATACCTTCGTCATAGAAGTTTGCCGCATGTGACCGAAACCAATTTTGTACCATCGTTTTTACGTCATCGCCGCCAAGAAAACGAACGAGCGAACTAAAAAAATTCTTAAGTTGACGGTAGAGATAATAAATACTTGGCGCTAAATCGAAAGTGTGTAGAGATGCTTAAAAATTTACCAACTGAAATGCTCAATGAATTACACAGTGCAAGCCATCGCGTCATATCGAGCTTGCAAAACCAAGATTCCAGAGATCACCAATCCTCGCCTTTTGTTCTGAATCGCTCTGCTCAACTTTATTAAGGTCTTACTACACATGTCTACATTAATTGTCGATCCACGTTCCAGAAAATCATCCAACAATACGCCTTTCCTATCCCAACAAGCAAAGACCACAAGCATTCGGTTCATGAACGTTCGCTTGAACTTTTTGGTTTTGGGGGAACTCGTATGCTTCCACAGCGTTGGTTGTTGCTTGGTTTCAACATTTGTGCACGAAACTCAAGTCTCGTCGCCAGTCATAATGTGATTTAGGTACTTATCGCCATGAGTATCGTAGCGCTGCAGGAATGTCAGTGCAGAGGTCATTCGCTGGTTTTTGTGAACATCCGTCACACCTTTAGCACCCATCTCGTACAAAGATTGTAGTAGTGCAGCTGGTTCATGGCAATTTCATGCAGTAGCGTGTGTGAAATTTGAGGAGATTTGTTTCACAAGATGGTTATTGACAACAGCAGGTCCCTCACTTCATTCCTTATCGTGTAGTTTTTGACGTTTCCTTCACGCGTGATTCCTGAATTATAAATTTGCATGTCTAACGGTAAGTTTCGGCAGAAGTTTCGTTCTTTGCATGGAGAAAACGAATCACAGTGCATACTTGGCAGTATTTTCAATCTTAGTGTTTATTTTAGCGCTTAATTATACAGCTTGATGACAGACATACGGTAAGGTAACGTGTGGCTAGCTCATCAACCATTAAAGCAACCCCATAATGCACCAAACTGCTGTCTATATACAGCTAGTGTGGTACAATATTATTATTTAAAATTGAAATTTAGTATATATTATCAAGTCGTGTCCTTGCGTAGCATCGACCTTAATTTATTATAAGAGAACTTAAAATCGACCAATTTTACGATTACGTAATCCCATCAGATATTACTTGCCTATACGTAACAAGGTATATTAACCTGAATTTTTTTAAATTACGTTTGTAATTTACGAGTAACAAATTAACTACATATTGGCTTGCATTTAATTCAAATTATTAGATTGTTAAATAAATTCATTTAAGATTGGTCAGCCTTGTAAGCACGTTATCATAAAGACACTATTTCGTCTAAACGCGTTACATTTATGTATTTGTAAAGAACTTTTAGCAGAACACATTCATAACTGAGCCCTTGTAAAGTTTGTGCGCCTGGTATTTTCGAGTTATGAGAGAAAATCAAAAAGCCGACCGTCGCTGAACTCGCAGAGGAAATTACACAGCGGAAGGTAGTCAAGTTAGGGTGGCAGGCGTCTCCTAGGAGATAGGCGAAGAGATTGAGTATGACGCGAAAATATGGATGTGAAATTACACGCTAGACTGGTGCATTCTTACATCCACAACTGGAAATTTTATCAATTTTAATTTTGAAAAAATACGTTTCAGGGAAAGTGTTTGGAAAATGTACGAACGGATAATTGTTTTTTTAATAACAACAGTCAAATTTTCTTGCAAAACAGTAAAGAGAACGGGCGAAACAGAACGGCATTAATTATTCGAGCCCGGTCATGCAAGTAAAATTCAGGAATATAGGGTCTAACGAGGAATCTGTCAATACAGCTCGGAATTCAAATGAAATATGGGTGTTTGTTTTCCCGACTGGCAAATATTATAGCAGCCAGTGTCTAACATGATTGTAGTGAATGTCATATCTGGATTAATTTACTGAAACCATTTATCATTCTATTGAAAACATCAGCGTGAGCTTAAAGAAATTATTAAATATTGTATGTGACGACCAGTAGGGGAATATTTGCTCAACGATCTACAATAATAAATAGAATTTGTGGACAATTCAAAGGAAATTTAGTTTTTCCCATTGTTTACTGTACTGCAGTGTGGCTTTGGTAACCAATTAAAATATTTGCGTTGTCGTGTTGCACATATTTTTACTTTTGTATTACAACTTCAGTAACTACAAATTCATTAAATATTCGCAAATATGTAGGTGTTAGAAAATACAAAACAGTAACAGTAAATACTGTAGAAGGCGAAAGATATTAAAATTCTTAAATAATAATAAAGCTACGAAATATATAATGAAAACGAACAGAAACACTGAAAAGGTTGTGGGAAAATGTTACCAGGTAAGTTACGTCAAAGCAAGATCGGAAAAAATTTTTCTATAATTCAACAGAAATTAACAGCGAAAAATTATATGAAAAAATTTAATTAATTTAACAAAAATCGCAAACATAATTTTCCGCAGTTTCAGCGCCACTGCAATCTTTGTGAGCCCAAAGCCCATAAACGGTGCACCGATACCAAATTTCTTTGGATTTGCCAAAGTCTCCACATATTAAACGTTAGTCAGTTACGCATATGTCGCTCATGTCATCTATCTCATCGTCATCGCAAAGTTCATTTTCATTGGCACTATCGCTGCTTTCCACTATGATTTTTTTTGTTACTCTTTTCTTAGCCGTTTCCTTTGGTGTTTTCGCTGTTCTTTTCTTTTTATTGTCTTTCTCCTCTAAAGCCGATTTCAAAGGTTTGTTATGTTCATTTGATTTTGCCACTTCATCTGAATTAAAGTCATACTTTAATTACCGCTCAGTATTAGTGAACCTTTCTTTGTTCATGCAGAATTGCCGATTAATGTTTTGTCTGCGCTCTTGGCCCTGGTCCTTTTCTGGGAACTTACATGTTAAATTGTTCTGGAATTATTGTACCATATTTCGCAATGTGGTGTAATCATTTCGGAGGATGCATATTGATATTGCGTTTTCTCTTCAGTCGATTTTCCACCTTCGCTCGGCCCGGTCACCCGAAACCATCTCGAGGACCGTTGATAAATTAAGGGAAGTGAGTGGACGCTATGCCTTGGGAGTGAACTGACGTGCTTTCATTTTGAGATACCGGGTTGTGTAGCAGCTATTCTGCTAACTAAGTTATCGTTTCGTATTTTTTTCGCCTTAGGCAAGAGACTTTTTGACTTGTGTCGGATAAAAATATTAGTAGAGTGTCAGCTTTTCGCAAAAACAATTCAGTGAAATTGTTCTCTCAACTTGTGTCGGATAAAAGCTATCAAACCCGCGGAAATCCTGCTTTTCGAGCCGTTTTAAGTGATCCTCCCTCACAGCGGCGGAGATCTTGGCATCTGAAGTTCCCGTCTCTTCTTCTCTCTCGACGTCGAACAAGTCCTGGTCCGCAGCGATATCTCCATTCGATTCAGTCTTCAGGGGCGTGCCAGCGAATTTTTCCATACACTGATATAGGTGCAAGTGTAGCAACAGTAATATGTTATTTAGTGGGAAGATGTGGGGAATTAGTTGGAGGCTGTCTACTTGTGGATAGTTGAGGTGATTCAGGTCTCTCTATATTCAAGTGTTTAAGCGGCAGCAACGTCAAAGTCGTCTACAGTAAATTTCGTAGGGTTCAGAGGAAAGATGCCACACACTGCAAAACCAGAATCTCCTTTGTCTATATTTGCAACTTGAGAGTAAGCCAATTATAAAATTTCGGCAACATCATACGGTGTGATCTCGTTTCCAAATTCCGAGTTTGTAATTTTCGATTTTAAAAATAAATTGCACTGACGACTATATGCGGTTTTTAGTGGATCAAAGAATGTTACGTCCAAGGGCTGTAATCGGTGGGGCGTATGAGGAGGAATGCTGACCATTACAATTTTCTCCTTACTCTGCAAAATTTGTATATTTTAAGTGAAATATGTCACTGGAATGGTTATCTAGAATAAGGAGCACAGGGTGTTCTATGCTAGACAAAACTTTACTCTGGAAATATTTCAGCCACATGAAGAAAACGTCTTCGTTACTCCATCCGTTGGTTGTGCAAGTGTAGACTGCACCATGTGGCCCATTCTTTTCTAGCTGTGGGCTTAGTCTTTTTCTTGGGAACACAAACAAGGGTGGTATAAGACTTCCGGATGCACTCATGGCGCAAATTACAGTAATATTTTTGCCACGTTCGCATGATGAAAGTACACCAAACTGTTTAATACCTTTAGGCCCAAGTCTTTTGTTCGTCTCCTTTGGAACCGCAGAACCGTTTTCAGCGACATTATAAATGCGGTCCGGAAGAAAATGATATTTATGTTGCACTTCTTCTACATCTCGAAAATAACGATCTCCATCGGTTTTATTAAAAGCCGTTATTCGATTCAATCTTGTGGCCTCTGGTTTCCGCAATGTAATTGTTGGATTTCTTTTTATAAAATTATGATACCAGTCCTTGTCCGCCATTTGTTTTTCTGTATTAAATCTGTGCTTTATTTTATTCTGCTCGGCATATTAAAACGCAACTTCTCTCAGTTCGAACGAAGTGAGACCAAAAAATAAATTAGCCAATGTAAGGACATGATCAGCTATTTGTTATGTTCATTTGATTGTGCCGCTCCGTCCGAATTAGTCATGCTCTAATAGCCGCTTCATAGGAATTAAAAACGTTATTTTAATTGCCATTTTAACGTTGATTACAATTTTCACTATTTTGAAATATTTAATTTATGACGAGGTCACTTTCCCTTGAGATGTTTGTTCGCAGCGGCTGAAAACATTTCCAGGAATTCCTTTGTTGGCTGTGCTAGCTTTCAAATATTCCTTCCTTAATATTTCTCGAAAGTCGCACGTGTCTATTTCGTTCTAGAAGTGTTTTGAAATATGGTGCAATATTTTGGGGGAAATGCAGGTTTGCCTGTCGCGTGAGTTCTTCAGTCAGTCTTCAACCTTCGACTCCGGTCTACCAATTCCATCTACGGGGGCCGTTAAGTAATTAAGCACGGCAGGGGCGGCTTATGTTTTCGATGGGTATCCATCGCGTGTAGTTTCGTATCGCTGTATCACCGTGGAGTGAACAGAATATCGATAAGTGTCGGATTTTTAAGAAAACACGCTGGAAAAATCTTGTTACGGGCCAAACGAGCTTTTCCGTCGACCTGTAACCGAATAGGTGAAAATAGGCCTACAGCTTAGCTCACGGGAGTAGGGGGAGTTCACGGAAATCGCTTAAGGTAGGAAATCTTCCTAGTTGTATACAGAGTGGGTCAAAATTAGTGGGCGCCACCTTCCAAATACAGCTGATTGTAGGCCCTCGTGGAAGGCCGAGAAGCGAACAGCTTACGGGAATTGGACTCACCTTTGTTGTGCCTCCCTCCTGTTTATAAAGCTTGCAAAATTCATGCACACACAAATACAAAATGCACCATAATAAATGAGACAGTAAATTTTAAAACAGATATAATCAAACTATTAGAAATGACACAGTACAAAAAAGGGACAGCAAACGATGATCTCGTAGTTAATAATACAAGCTATTGATTTGAACGTTCAAGAAAAAAACTCGCCGCCGCTGGCGTACGTCATTTACCTTTTTCCAAACACCTACGTGGCCAGCGACGCCGGAGTTTACAGGAAAACCACAATATAAAAGAAATTACTTTTTACAATTAGTAGTGCAAACAAAGACAATCAGCGACTGAAGGTCGCTTTTTGTTTCAAAAAAAAAGGTTCAATTACGTTGAATAAGGTTTCTTTTCACAACACACAAAAATTTAGCTCTTTACCTTGAATTTTGATGGAGGCAGGCACACTGTCGTTAACCAGATGCGCAGGTACGCCCCTGAAGACTGGATGGAATGGAATCAACATCAAGAGCCCAAAACTTCGATGCGGTCGTCGCACCGACGGTACTATCAGAGGGACAGGAACTGGGCTCGATATTAACCGCCAAAGGCGATCGGCAAATTCGCAATGAATTGCCTTTACAGGGATAAAATTCAGTGAGTTTCTAAAACCCGACACTTGTCGATAGTTCTGTTTTCACCCCACGGTAAAACAGCGAAACGAAAATCACACATGTTGGACACCCATCGAAAAACCCAAGCCGCCCCTGCAGCACTCGACTTATTTACGCCTCCCCCCCCCCC